>CM035847.1:246403677-246485084 GCA_020510985.1 Pholidichthys leucotaenia | reverse complement strand
ATGTGCAAACCATGACAAAACAATTCCCTCAAAAACCTTCTGATAATCCTCTAGATGATTTTTTTATTAGTTAAACCAACTTCTAAGGGGGTAATATCAGTTTTATATAATTTAATTTCAAATTTACAATCTTCTTCTCTGGCTGCTATTAAATTGAATTGGGAACAAGATCTTAATTTTACTTTTACTGATGAACTGTGGGACTCTATTCTTGGCCAGGTTCACACTGCATCAATGTGTGCTCGTCACACTCTTATTCAATTTAAGATTGTACACCGGGTGCACCTGTCCAAGGTTAAGTTAACACGTATTTACTCGGCTATAGACCCAACTTGTGAAAAGTGTGGTAGCGCTCCTGGCACGTTGCTTCACATGTATTGGTCCTGCCCTGCATTGATGAATTTTTGGCATTCTGTTTTTATCACTATGTCTTAAGTCCTGCAATATCAAATTAAACCTGATCCATTATGTGCCATTTTTGGTGTGGCTCCAGAACTTGTCTTGCCAAATTCCAAATTAAAAGTGTTCAAATTTTCATTATTATTGGCTAGACGTGCTGTATTACTGAAGTGGAAAGACTCTTCGCCCCCTTCACATTTACAGTGGATAAAAGATATAATGTCCTGTTTGGATTTAGAAAAAATCAGATATACAGTTTGTGGCTCTGAAAACAAATTCTATAAATTATGGCGCCCGTTTCTTGATTTCTTTGAAAGACCCACGATTATAGTTTCTGAGTAGCTCATATCCCCTTTACCCCACCCCCACGTCACACACACATTTTTTTCTTTTTTTTTTGTATTTTTTTAATTATTGTTTATTTAAAGGTTTTTGTGTTTCGAAGCATTTACATTTGTTAGCTTTAAATTCTAGTTTTGCACTGTTTGGTTAAAACAAAAATGAAAATTTCTAATAAGATAAGATAAGATAAGATAAGATAAGCCTTTATTAGTCCCACAACGGGGAAATTCCAGGATTGCAACAGCACAGGGATAGCAACACTCAGAGCAACAATCAGAAGGCAAGAAAAAAAAAAAAAAAAAAAAAAAAAAAAAAAAAAAAGCAAGAGCAGCTAATATACATATGTACATATTACTATAAAATATATATACTATAAATCTTTATACTGCGGACTTCTCACACAACACAACACATATATATATATATAAATATATATATAAATCACACATATATATATATAAATATATATATGTGTGATTTATTTATATATAAATCTATATATAAATCTTTATACTGCGGACTTCTCACACAACACAACACACTGCCATCTACAGAAGTTCTCTGATGACTCTGCGATCGTTGGCCTCATCTCCAATGGAGATGAAGCTGAGTACAGAGGGCTTATCCAGGACTTCGTGGACTGGTGCCATCGGAACTGCCTCCAGATCAACGCGAGGAAAACTAAGGAGCTGGTGGTGGACTGCCGCAGGCATGGGCAGCCCCTCACAGTACCAGTAAATATACAGGGAACAGACATCGAGATGGTGACATCCTATAAGTACCTGGGTATTCATCTGAACAATAAACTAGACTGGTCACACAATACTGATGCACTCCACAAGAAGGGACAGCGCAGGCTGTTCCTGCTGAGGAGACTCAGGTCTTTTGGTGTACAAGGGGCGCTGCTGAAGTCATTCTATGACACGGTGGTGGCATCAGCCATCACTTTTGGAGTGGTCTGCTGGGGCAGTGGCATTACTGCAGCCGATAGGAAGAGACTGAACAAACTGATTAAGAAAGCTAGCTCTGTCCTGGGGCAGCGCCTTGATCCGATGGAGGAGATAGGAGAGAGAAGGACGGTGGCTAAACTGTCATCTCTGCTGGAGTCCGAGTTCCACCCTATGCAGGACATACTGAATGCACTGAGGAGCTCATTTAGCAGCAGACTACATCATCCCAGGTGCACAACCGAGAGGTTTCGTAGGTCCTTCCTACCAACGGCTGTCAGACTGTACAACCTAAGCAGGGCTGCTCGCAGAGATAGCAAAAAGACGTAACAAACTAATAGTTTTTTGAATGCAAAAGATGCAATAGACTTACACAATGGTCCCCTCCGGCATACAACTAGGAACATACCGGTCGCTATGGAGGGTGAGAATATGTATGGGCACATAATCATACCATGTAGGATAACTAAGTAGACGGTTATGCTGTTTCATTCCATCTAGCAACAATGCTCTGCACTGTGTGTGTTTATATATTTACATATTTATTCCATCTAGCTACAATGCTCAGCACTGGGTGTGTTTATATATTTATATATCTACATATTATTCCATCTAGCTACATTGCTCCGCACTGTGTGTGTTTATATACTTGCATATTTATTCCACCTAGCTGCAATGCTCCGTACTGTGGGTGTTTATATATTTACATATTTATTCCATCTAGCTACAATGCTCTGCACTGTGTGTTCATATATTCATATATTTATTCCATCCAGCTACAATGCTCTGCACTGTGTGTCTGTGTGTGTGTGTATATATATATATTTTATAGTAATACGTACATATGTATATTAGCTGCTCTTGCTTGCTTGTTTTTTTTCTTGCCTTCTGATTGTTGCTCTGAGTGTTGCTATCCCTGTGCTGTTGCAATCCTGGAATTTCCCCGTTGTGGGACTAATAAAGGCTTATCTTATCTTATCTTATCTTATCTTATATATACACACACACACACAGACACACAGTGCAGAGCATTGTAGCTGGATGGAATAAATATATGAATATATGAACACACAGTGCAGAGCATTGTCGCTAGATGGAATAAATATGTAAATATATAAACACCCACAGTACGGAGCATTGCAGCTAGGTGGAATAAATATGCAAGTATATAAACACACACAGTGCGGAGCAATGTAGCTAGATGGAATAATATGTAGATATATAAAAACACAGTGCGGAGCATTGTAGCTAGATGGAATAAATATATAGATATATAAATATAAACACACCCAGTGCTGAGCATTGTAGCTAGATGGAATAAATATATAGATATATAAATATAAACACACCCAGTGCAGAGCATTGTAGCTAGATGGAATAAATATGTAAATATATAAACACACACAGTGCAGAGCATTGTTGCTAGGTGGGATGAAACAGCATAACCGTCTATTTAGTTATCCTACATGGTATGATTATGTGCCCATACATATTCTCACCCTCCATAGCGACCGGTATGTTCCTAGTTGTATGCCGGAGAGGACCATTGTGTAAGTCTATTGCATCTTTTGCATTCAAAAAACTATTAGTTTGTTACGTCTTTTTGCTATCTCTGCGAGCAGCCCTGCTTAGGTTGTACAGTCTGACAGCCGTTGGTAGGAAGGACCTACGAAACCTCTCGGTTGTGCACCTGGGATGATGTAGTCTGCTGCTAAATGAGCTCCTCAGTGCATCCAGTATGTCCTGCATAGGGTGGAACTCGGACTCCAGCAGAGATGACAGTTTAGCCACCGTCCTTCTCTCTCCTATCTCCTCCATCGGATCAAGGCGTTGCCCCAGGACAGAGCTAGCTTTCTTAATCAGTTTGTTCAGTCTCTTCCTATCGGCTGCAGTAATGCCACTGCCCCAGCAGACCACTCCAAAAGTGATGGCTGATGCTTTAAGCTGATGAAGTATCAATACTTTGTATTGATACTTCAATTAATAATAATAAAAAGACCTTTGAAAGAAAAGAAAAATTATCTTGCACCTGTGAGATTAGTGTGAGAATGGAATGTCAATTATATATGCTTTTAAAAATTATCTTTGACCTATGAGAATACTGTGGGTATAAAATGTCAATTATATATGCTTTTAAAATGACCTTTGAGATTAATGTGAGATTTGAATGTCAATTATACAGTACATGTTTCTTTCAAAGGTCTTTTTTATTATTATTAATTGAAGTATCAATACAATACAAAGTATTGGAAATTTTCATTTTTGTTTTAACCAAACAGTGCAAAACTAGAATTTAAAACTAACAAATGTGGATGCTTCAAAACACAAAAACCTTTAAATAAACAATAATAATAATAAAAAATACAAAAAAAAGAAAAATTGTGTGTGTGAGGTGGGGGTGGGGTAAAGGGGATATGAGCTACTCAGAAACTATAATCGTGGGTCTTTCAAAGAAATCAAGAAACAGGCACCATAATTTATAGAATTTGTTTTCAGAGCCACAAACTGTTTATCTGATTTTTTCTAAATCCAAACAGGACATTATATCTTTTATCCACTGTAAATGTGAAGGGGGCGAAGAGTCTTTCCACTTCAGTAATACAGCACGTCTAGCCAATAATAATGAAAATTTGAATACTTTTAATTTGGAATTTGGCAAAACAAGTTCTGGAGCCACACCAAAAATGGCGCATAATGGATCAGGTTTAATTTGATATTGCAGGACTTCAGACATAGTGATAAAAACAGAATGCCAAAAATTCATCAATGCAGGCCAGGACCAATACATGTGAAGCAAAGTGCCAGGAGAGCTACCACACTTTTCACAAGTTGGGTCTATATCCGAGTAAATATGTGCTAACTTAACCTTGGACAGGTGCACCCGGTGTACGATCTTAAATTGAATAAGAACATGACGAGCACACATTGATGCAGTGTGAACCTGGCCAAGAATAGAGTCCCACAGTTCATCAGTAAAAGTAAAATTAAGATCTTGTTCCCAATTCAATTTAATAGCGGCCAGAGAAGAAGATTGTAAATTTGAAATTAAATTATATAAAACTGATATTACCCCCTTAGAAGTTGGTTTAACTAATAAAAAATCATCTAGAGGATTATCAGAAGGTTTTTGAGGGAATTGTTTTGTCATGGTTTGCACATAATGTCTGACCTGGAGGAAGCGGAAAAAATGTGTAGAAGTGATGTCGAATTTAGTGGAAAGTTGAGAAAAACTTGCAAATTGACCATCAAAATATAAATCCGCAAAAGATTTTAAACCTTTTCTGTGCCATATATGAAATGCACTATCAATAATTGATGGGGTAAATAAATGATTTGCGGCAATTGGACTTCTAATGGAGAAAAAGTGAAGACCGAAATTTTTCCTGAATTGAGACCAAATTCTAAGAGACTGACAAACTACTTTGTTATTACCCGGTGTAGACAAAGCAAGGGGAAGTGGTGAACCTAAAATTGCCGGTAGGGAGGTTTGATTGTCCACATGTGACTCCATAAGGATCCAAATGGGTGATTTGGGTTCCAGATAGAAATGTTTCCAATATAACATGCACCTGATATTTGCTGCCCAGTAGTAATATTGAAAGTTAGGCAAAGCCATTTCACCCACTGATTTGGGTCTTTGAAGAAAAACTTTCCTCAATCTCGGATGTTTACCATTCCAAATAAATGAGGTAATCAGAGAGTCCAAAGACTTAAAAAAGGATTTAGGAATAAAAATGGGGAGACATTGAAACAAATATAAAAACTTTGGAAGTAACATCATTTTTACAGAATTGATTCTGCCAATTAAGGACAAGGATAATGGGGGCCATTTGGAAAGATTTAGCTTGCACTGGTCAAATAAGGGGAGAAAATTATTTTTAAACAAGTAGTTAAGTTGTTTAGTAACACATATCCCAAGATAATTAAAATGATCAATAACAACCTTGAAAGGAAAATTTTCAAGATCCTGAACTCAAATCTTTTCATTAATCGGAAACAATTCACTCTTATTAAAATTAATTTTATAACCAGAAAACCTACTAAAACTATCCAAAATGTTGAGTATAGCAGGTAATGAAGTAAGTGGGTTGGAGAGAAATAGTAAAAGATCGTCGGCATACAGTGAAACCTTATGCTCGATGCCACCCCTACAAATGCCTAGAAAGTCCCGGCTCCCACGGATTGCAATAGCTAACGGCTCAATTGCCAAGGCAAAGAGCAACGGGCTCAAAGGACAGCCTTTCCTCGTACCACGGTAAAGTCTGACATAGTCAGAACAGCGACAATTAGTTAACACTGAAGCTAAAGGACTAGCATAGAGAAGTTTAATCCAGGAACAGAAGGAAGGACCAAAACTGAACCTCTCCAAAGTAAAAAACAAATACTCCCACTCAACCCTATCGAATGCCTTTTCAGCGTCCAAACTAATAACACATTCAGGTATGTTGTGGTGAGGAGTATAAATAATATTAAACAACCGCCGCAAGTTAAAAAAAGAATGGCGATTTTTAATGAAACCGGTTTGGTCCTGTGAAATTATAAAAGGAAGAATCTTTTCCAACCTTGAAGCTAACAACTTTGACAAAATTTTAACATCGGTATTTAACAAGGAAATAGGCCTGTAAGAAGCACAATCAACAGGATCCTTGTCTTTTTTTAAGCAACACAGTGATACAGGCCTGATAACATGAAGGAGGAAGTGTACCGGAGTCAAGCGACTCTGTAAAAACTTGACAAAGGAAAGGGGCAAGGTCGACAGAGAATTTTTTGAAAAAATCAGCGGAAAACCCATCAGGTCCTGGAGATTTTCTTGACTGCATGGATGATATTGCCAGCTGAATTTCTTCTTTTGTGATGGGAGCTTCTAGAATTTGCCGAGATTCTGAGGAAATCGAAGGGATATCAATAGAATCAAAAAAAATTTGCAAATCCTTTAAGTTTGTTGTATATTCTGAGGTATATAATTTGGAATAAAATGACCTGAAAATATCATTAATCACTTGTTGATCAGATGTCACCTCTCCTTTATCTGTCCTAACTCCAGTAATAATTTGCTTAGCTCTAATACCACGCAGTTGATTAGCTAAAAGTTTACCGTTTTTTTCGCCATGTTCATAAAATTCACTCTTGTTCCTTATTAAACAACCTTCAATTTGTCGAGTGGAAAGTAAATTAAGTTTAGTTTGTAATGTCATACGTTCCTTGTACAGAGCAGGTGATGGAGATTGAGCATATTGTCTGTCAATGTCCAAGATTTGATCTAAAATAGCCTTCTGTTCCTGTATTGCTGATCGTCTTTTAAATGCTGCCAATGAGATAAATTCCCCCCAAAGAAATGCCTTCATTGCCTCCCATATCGTTTTGTTTGGCATACCAGGAGTTTTATTTTCTTTCAAAAAAAATTAATTTTAGAAGAAATTTTCACAACCAATTTTTCATCTGTAAGTAATAATGGATCCAGTCGCCAATGCTTTCTCATGGAGTCACATCCATGGAGGATCATTTTAAGTACAAGAGGGGCATGATCAGAAACCGAGATGCTATCATAACTGCAAGAGCAAAGGTTATTAATTAATAAATTGTCAATGAAAAAATAATCTATTTTGGTATAAGTATGGTGAGACATGAGAGAAAAAAGAATAGTCCCTGCCGTTAGGATGTAAAAAACGCCAAGGATCTGTAAGGCTATATTCCTCAAGAAAAGACTTAACATAAGTTGCAGATTTATTAAGACTAGCAGGTTTTGAGGATGAGCGGTCTAAGATCGGATCCATATACAAATTAAAGTCACCCCCAAGAATTAGAGAATGAGTATTTAAATCTAGAAGCTGCGAAAAAAGGTTGCGAAAAAAGTGTACATTGTGGTCTATATTTATCATATATTCCATAACCTACATATGTTGAAGCATGTGAGAATGTTTGGTGATTACATATGTAAGGCGACTTCACACCTCAGAACAGGACAAAGAGATCTCAACCGCCAGTGAGGGTCAAAGAGTTTCCCAGGCACTGCGGTGGAGACCAGATGAGCTGCCCTCACCCCCCAGGGCCATGAGGAGGAGTACAAAGACAATGGGGGGATTAAGATAAGGAGGGATGTCAGCTTTGGATTTGCATGTCTTTTGTTATGTGCAAGTATAAGTTCTGAGAGCCGGAGGTGTTCGGTCTCTTTTTCCTTCTTCTGCTGCTGCACTAGGATGAGACTTGTTAGAGGAGCTGATAATAAACTTTGGTTTATATATCACATCGCCTCGTTCTTCCAAGCTCTTCTACACTGGTGACCCTGACGCGAGGATGGACCAGAGGCGTTCCCCCGCGATCGACTCATCTGTGGCGACCCAGGCAGACGCCGGCGCCCACGCAGACAGGGGAACAGATGGACAACGTTCCCCCACGGCAGAAGTGATAGAGAGGGCTCAACCGAGCACCAGTGACGCTGTGAGAGCCGAAGCAAGGCACTCTCACCCTGCGGACACAGCAGTGACGGTCTGCACAAACGCCGTCACCGTCAAGCTGCTGGACTTCTGGCAGGGAGACCCCGCCTCGTGGTTTCTGCAAGCTGAAGCCCAGTTTGCACTTGCGGGCATCACGGCTGACGATACAAAGTTCTATCACATCGTCGCCAAACTCAACGCCGCCACTTCGAGATGTGCGCGGAGCATAATCCAACGGCCGCCGGCCCAGGACAAATATGAAGAACTGAAAGCAACTATCGTGGCAAATTACGTCCCCTCAGCCGAGGAGAGAGCAGAGAGGATCCTGGCGGTTTACGGCCACAGAGGAGGCAGACCCAAGGCCCTCATGGAGGACTTGCTGCAACTTAAAGAAGAGGACAATGACAACTTCCTCTTCCATTTCATATTCCTCAGTACGCTGCCGCCACACATGAGAGGGACGCTGGCCAACATGCGATGCAGCACCCAGCAAGACTTCCGCACGCTAGCTCACGAAGCTCAATGGCTCGTCAACGCCTGCAAGGAGCAGACACCCACAGCAGCATCCGCAGACCTCAACGCTGATGTCCGGAGCCACGAGGAGCCACAAATCACCGAGCAGAATCAGCCCGCGGTGACAGCGACACGGCCAGGACGCAACAGACGGAGCGACGTTTGTTATTACCACCACCGCTTCGCCAAGAAGGCTTACAAATGCGTTCCCCCCTGCAAATTCACAATTTCCGGAAAACGCCGAAGCTGAGAGCCGTTAACAGCGGCGGTTCTCGGCGAAAAAAGCAAGCTTTTATATGTGACGGACGGACACACCGGCAAGCGGTTCCTTATAGACACGGGAGCTCAACTAAGTTTTGTCATGCCCTCCCAAGCAGATCGGGCCATGGGCACCCGGGGCAATGGAGCGGTGGCAGCCAACAGCTCCACCATCGACACTTTTGGCGAAAAGAGCCTGCACCTCTGTATCCACGGCCGCAACTACAGATGGACATTTGTTGTAGCGGCGGTGAGTTTTAACTTGTTGGGCGCTGATTTTTTGTGTGCACATGGGTTATTAGTTGATCTAGCGAACAGGCGCTTGGTTAATGCACTGTCCTTTGCTTCTATTTCCTGCTCAGCTCGACTTTCTCCACCACCCGTGCAGGCTAGCGTCACCACAGCAGGAGGTAAGTTTGATCAACTCCTCACCCAATTTCCAGCACTCACAATTCCCAAATTCTCAGCCACAGTGGCTAAACATGGGGTTGAACATTTTATTCCCACAACGGGCCCACCCGTATTTGCCAAAGCTCGGCGCTTAGACGCGGCCAAGCTCGCCATAGCTCGGGACGAGTTTACCACCCTTGAAAAATTAGGCATTAGAATCAGAATCAGAATCAGATTTATTGCCATTGTTCATGTAGTACACAAACTAGGAATTTGTCTCGGTGCAATGCTACAACATTAAAACATGATAAGATAAAGAGATAAACTAAAAAAAAATTAAAGACTAAAACCATGCAATAAGTGTAGAATAATAAATAATAATAATAATGAGTAATACTAGTCACAGCAGTTTTAAATAAATTAGCAAGTAGCAGATGATGTGCAGTCGATAATGCAACAGAAAAACAGTGATGAATGACATGAGTCTGGTTGAGCTGCTGTATATAGTGCACGAGAGTCAATAAGTCACTTAATGTTCAGCAGTCTGATGGCAGAGGGGAAAAAGCTGTTCATGTGCCGGGAGGTTTTAGTCTGAATGGACCGAAGTCTTCTACCTGAGGGGAGGGGGGCAAACAGTACGTGACCAGGGTGTGAAGGATCGGCCATGATCCGGCCTGCACGCCTCCGGGTTCTGGAGATGTACAGATCCTGGAGAGATGGGAGCTTGCAGCCGATCACCTTCTCAGCAGTGCGCACGACGCGCTGCAGCCTTAGTCTGTCCCTCGCAGTAGCTCCTGCGTACCACACGATTATGGAGGAGGTGAGGATGGACTCGATGATGGCCGTGTAGAACTGCACTAACATCTTGGTGGGTAGCTTGAGCTTCCTCAGCTGCCGCAGAAAGAACATCTTCTGCTGGGCCTTTTTGATGAGGGAGCTGATGGTTGGCTCCCACTTGAGGTCCCGGGTGATGGTGGTGCCCAAGAAGCGGAAGGAATCTGCAATGGTGATGGGAGAGCCTGTGATGGTGAGGGGGGGCAGGGGGGTTGTGACTTTCCTGAAGTCCACAATCATCTCCGCTGTCTTCAGAGCGTTCAGCTGCAGGTTGTTGTGGCTGCACCAGGACACCAGCTGGGCCACCTCTCTCCTGTAGACGGACTCATCGCCGTTGGAGATGAGCCCGATGAGGGTGGTGTCGTCCGCAAACTTGATCAGCTTAACAGACTGGTGGGTGGAGGTGCAGGAGTTGGTATAAAGGGAGAAGAGTAGGGGGGAAAGTACACAGCCCTGGGGTGATCCGATGCTGATGCTGACAGAGTCTGAGACAGACTTCCCCAGCCGCACATGCTGCCTCCGGTCCGTCAGGAAGTCGGTGATCCACCTGCAGAGGGAGTCAGGCACGCTGAGCAGGGACAGCTTGTCCTGGAGCAGAGCGGGGCGGATGGTGTTGAATGCAGAGCTGAAGTCCACAAACAGGATCCTGGCGTAGGTTCCCGGGGAGTCCAGGTGCTGCAGGATGGAGTGGAGGGCCAGGTTGACTGCGTCGTCCACAGACCTGTTGGCTCGGTAGGCAAACTGCAGCGGGTCCAGGAGGGGAGTGGTGATGGACTTGAGGTGGGACAGGACCAGGCGCTCAAAGGACTTCATGACTACAGAGGTGAGCGCTACTATTATTAGCACTATTATTAGACGCTCGAAAAGCCCCTGGGCCTCACCACTTCACATGGTTCCGAAATCCGACGGTTCTTGGAGACCGTGCGGCGATTACCGCAGATTAAACAATGCGACAGCGCATGACCGCTACCCAATTCCTCACATTCAGGATTTTTCACTGCATCTGGCGGATGCGCGCATTTTTTCAAAAATAGACCTGGTCCGCGGTTATCATCAAGTCCCAGTTCGAGCAGAGGACATTCCTAAAACAGCTGTAATAACCCCTTTTGGCCTTTTTGAATTTTTGCGAATGCCTTTCGGCCTCAAAGGCGCTGCTCAAACCTTTCAGCGGATGATGGATGCAGTATTACGCGACCTCCCTTTTGTTTTCGTCTACCTCGACGATATGCTGGTAGCCAGCCCGTCTGAGGAAGAACACGAGCGGCATCTCACTATGGTTTTTCAGAGGCTAGAAGAGCACGGGTTAATAATCAATCCAGCCAAATGCAAATTCGGCGTGTCACAAATTGATTTTTTAGGACACAGAGTTTCTCCGAAGGGGGCAGTCCCACTTCCAGACAAAGTTCACGCGATAAAAAGTTTCCCACGGCCACAAACGGTCAAATCGCTGCAGGAATTTTTGGGAATGGTTAATTTTTACAACCGTTTCCTCCCCCACGCAGCTCAGCTCATGCAGCCCCTATATGACGCGCTCAGAAAACAAAAAGCTTCCAACGCGGTCGAATGGACCCCGGAGCGCGAACGCGCCTTCGCGGAAGTAAAAAGCGCCCTAGCTAATGCCACATTGTTGGTTCACCCCGATCCCTCGGCCCACATTGCGCTAACCACAGACGCTTCGGACCTAGCTATAGGGGCAGTTGTAGAACAACATGTCAGCGGAATCTGGCAACCTTTGGCATTCTTCAGCAAATTGCTAAACCAAACCGAGCGTAAATACAGCACTTTTGACAGGGAGCTGCTAGCGCTTCATTTATCCATCCGCCACTTCCAGTTCTGGTTAGAAGGGCGGAGTTTCACGGCTTTTGTAGACCACAAACCGCTCACCTTTGCTATGGCTAAAATTTCCGAACCGTGGTCAGGCAGGCAACAAAGACAGCTGGCTGCGATTTCAGAGTTCACCACAGACATTCGACATGTGGCAGGCAAACTTAACGTGGTAGCAGACTGCGCGGGGAGACAGATTATACTACCTCAGCCGCGGAACTCTTCACCAACGCGGACACATACGCGGCCCCAATCCATGCAGGGATAGATTATGCAGCCATGGCAGAGGAACAAAGTAGTGACGCGGACGTGCGCGCACTCTTGTCTGGACCAACAGGGTTAAGGCTGGAGGAAAGGGGTTTACGCGACGGCGTGCCCCCCCTAATATGCGATATTTCAACCGGCCGACCGCGCCCGTTAGTCCCAGCTACATGGCGCCGCCGTATTTTCGACTCAATTCACTTCCTCGCGCACCCAGGTGTGTGCGCCTCGGTTAAAATGGTCACCGAAAAATTTGTGTGGCCTGGCCTGCGCAAAAACGTAAAAGAATGGGCAAAAACTTGCATTTCTTGTCAGTGCGCCAAAATACACAAACACACAAAAGCCCCTCTGGAGCCTTTTCCAATCCCTGCTAGAAGGTTCGACCACATTCATGTCGACCTCGTGGGACCACTACCTTCCTACCAAGGTTTCACACACCTGTTAACAGTGATAGACCGCACCACGCGCTGGCCAGAGGCAGTCCCTCTGGCGTCAACCACAGCGGAGGAAGTCGCTCTCGTTTTTTTGACAAACTGGGTGGCACGTTTCGGCGTCCCATCGGACATCACGTCCGACAGGGGGCCTCAATTTGTCTCGGAGCTTTGGTCAGCCATGTCCAGCAGCTTAGGGGCAACAATTCACCGCACCACCGCTTATCACCCTCAGGCTAATGGGTTATGCGAGCGTTTTCACAGATCTTTAAAGGCCGCCCTCAGAGCCTCACTAACGGATACAAATTGGGTAAATAAACTTCCCTGGGTTTTATTGGGGTTGCGTGCTGCACCCAAAGAGGATCTAGACGCCTCTCCAGCAGAATTAGTTTTTGCACAACCTCTCAGGCTCCCAGGTGAATTTTTACCAGAGAACCCAGAGCCAGGGCATCTTCCAGCCCCGAGGTTTTTAGGCAGCAGCGGACCGGACTCTCTCCCCGGTCCGGCTCATCACTCTTTTCCACGGGTTTTTGTCCCTCAAGCTTTAAAGAATGCTGAATTCGTTTTTGTTAGGCATGAAGCTTTAAAACCAACTTTCCGCCCACCATACGATGGGCCATTCAGAGTGCTGGAACCTGGTGATAAACACTTTGTGCTTGATTTTGGGGATAGAAAAGAAACAGTCAGCATTGACAGACTTAAACCTGCCTTCTTGTTGAAAGACGAGCCTGCACGGTTGGCGAGAGCACCTCGGAGGGGTAGACCCCCCAAGAGAAAAGACTCAGCCCCCCTGCAGGGAACAAATAATCACTGTCCTTCCCACACTGCAGATTCCTTACAGGAAGGTCCCAGCGGGATGCCCAAGCGGACCCACAGCAGTTTCGGGAGAAGATTAAAACCCAGACGGCACAGAGACTGATACAAACTACTCAACAGTTATTCACTAATTGTGCTGTAACAGTTTAGGACTGACTTGTGATTTTACTATGCTGTTATGATTACCACTGAACTTTCTTAGGGTCATGGCTGCTAGAAAGTTTCTCCTGTGGCAAGAGGTGTAGCAGTTAGTATGTCATAATAATTATCTTAAACTGTGAATTTTTCTATTGTCCTTTTCTTAGTCGTTTGGGGGGGGCTGTGGTCTATATTTATCATATATTCCATAACCTACATATGTTGAAACATGTGAGAATGTTTGGTGATTACATATGTAAGGCGACTTCACACCTCAGAACAGGACAAAGAGATCTCAGCCGCCAGTGAGGGTCAAAGAGTTTTCCCAGGCACTGCGGTGGAGACCGGAGGAGCTGCCCTCACCCCCCAGGGCCATGAGGAGGAGTACAAAGACAATGGGGGGATTAAGATAAGGAGGGATGTCAGCTTTGGATTTGCATGTCTTTTGTTATGTGCAAGTATAAGTTCTGAGAGCCGGAGGTGTTCGGTCTCTTTTTCCTTCTTCTGCTGCTGCACTAGGATGAGACTTGTTAGAGGAGCTGATAATAAACTTTGGTTTATATATCACATCGCCTCGTTCTTCCAAGCTCTTCTGCATACATCATCAAAATTCGGCGCATACAGATTAGCCAAGGTGACATGTTTATTGCCAAGTTTACCTGATACTATTACAAATCGTCCATTTTTATCTAATACAACATTAGAGGGAATAAATGGGATATTTCGATCAATAATGGGAATGGGAAGCGACCCTCTTGGGCCTAGTCATCTACTCGCATTCTACGCTTTATTTGTTGATGTTACTGCAGAACTTTTGCAAGCCAGACACCTTATCAACGTCTTTGGTGAACTCCTGAAAAGTATTGTAGATCATTCTGTCCTAGCTCAAACTTCATCTATTATAAAAGGTGGGTGCTAAGTTTCTGATACATTTTGTAGCGTTAGAGTTAGATTGTTTTTGTTTGTTTACTTTTCACACATTTTATGGTGTGTAGATGGTAGTTTTAGATTATTTTTAAGAAATTGTTTTTCCCTTCCTGATTATTTTTTAAATCTTCAATCAAAAGTGTTTTTCACGCCTCCATTGTTATGTTGTAACGCTGGTATAAAGATGTTTAATTAAAAGAAGATGAATAAAGAACCTCTGTCCTGTCTTTTTTTCTCATTCTGGTTTCATCATGTCAGAGACACGCTTCATGAAAACGGTGTATTACAACCCCGCGCACCCGGGTAGCTTCGGAGGTGTAGAACGACTCCGCAGGGGTGTGCAAGATGAAACGAGGGAGAAGGTTGTGGTTGAAAGCATCAAAAAGTTTTTATCCAAACACGATGCTTACACTTTACACAAACCTGCCAGAGTACATTTCCCTAGAAACAAAGTTTTTGTCCCATGACCGTTAAACCAATTTCAAGCCGATCTATGCGATATGCAGGCTTTAGTTGAATATAACGACGGATACAATTATTTATTAACGGTTATAGATGTATTTTCCAAGAAGGCGTATGTACGGGCTCTGAGGAGAAAGACGGCCGCTGAGGTGGTACGGGCCCTTGAATCCATTTTTGAAGAAAGCCAAATACCCGTCAAACTACAAACCGATGTGGGAAAAGAATTTTTCAACAAAAGTTTTGAGGCTTTAATGGAAAAACATGGTATAACACATTTTTCCACGGCCGCCTCCCCCTCCCCGCATCATCAATGGCCACCCTGCCTACACGGTGCGGCAGATTCTGGATGTTCGCAATCGGGGCTGAGGTCTTCAATATCTCATCGACTGGGAGGGCTACAGCCCGGAGGAACAGTCCTGGACCCCCTCATCACGGATACTGGACAAGGGGATGCCCCGGGCTTTCCACCGTGCTCACCCGGACAAGCCCTCCAGACTGCCAGGAAGTGTTCCTAGAAGGGGGGGCCCTGTCATGGGCAGCGAGAGCGCGCCCCTCCCCTCCGGTCTCACCTTCACAAACTCATCACGGTACCTGAGGCAGAAGACACACCTGCGCCCGCTCATCAGCCAGCGCACATAAGGAGGCGTCCTCCATGCAGTCAACGCTGGCTCGTCTGGGTATACTGCCCGTTCTCAGGCAAGCAAACAAGCCGTAATATGTTAACACATCGTTTGTGGCACATATGTTGGTTACATATTCTCCACAAATGTATCGCTGTATGTTTATTGTGTGCTACACGTCTCATAGAACAAAAGGGACTGAGCCTCTGAGAGACAACGGAAGAGTGTGAGATTTGGCCTTTGTTTCAGGGAGACGACCTGGGGAGTTTTCTGGACCACCAGAGACTAAAGGACAATGGTGTGAGATCAAAGGGGTTACTTTGTGATTGGGATTAAGTACCATGTGACTGTATGTTTGATTAAACACCATGTGACTGCTGTTTCGTGTCCGGGGTATAAAACCCAGATGTGAGATGAAACTTCCTCTTTTCTTGCTTTGAGATTGTTGGAGTATGTGATCTGTGAATAAAGCTGAATCTGAGGAATAAACTCAGTCTCATCCTTGAGCACATTCTCCACACTGGTGACCTTACGACGAAAAATGAGCAGAAATAATTCTCCCGAGCGGAGCTCGGCAGAAGCCAGCCTGATGGCTGCCTCCACACTCCGGCTGCCCAACTTCTGGCAGCATAGTCCGCGCTCCTGGTTTAGCGCGGTCGAGGCACAGTTCAACCTCTGGAGAATCTCGAAGGACGACACGAAATTCTACCATGTGGTGGCGAAGCTGGACAGCCACACAGTCCAGAGGGTGGAAGACCTGGTCAATCACCCACCGGACAGCGACAAATACAGCGCATTGAAAGCTGCGCTTATCTTTCATTTCACCCCCTCGGTGCAACAGCGAGCAGAGGGGCTCCTGGCGTTGACGGAGTCGGAGAACGACAGACCCGTAGACCTGATGGTGAAAATGCTGAGGCTGAAAGACTCCGAGGACTGCGAATTTATCTTCGCCCACCTTTTCCTCCGGACCCTGCCGCCAGCGGTGAGAGTTACCCTGGCAGATTCACCCCGGTTGGCAAAGCGAGACTACCATGGGCTGAGCAAGGAGGCGCAGCGACTCGTCGACGCCCACAAGCGGAGCACAGTTTCGGCTGCAGCAGCAGAGCTAGGAGCGACGCCCGGAGACGGCATGGGGCCAGTGGTTGCAGCTCCAGACGCGCCGACGAAGTCAGCAGCAAGGACCAAGCAACACGGAGCGGATGACGTCCTTTGCTTCTATCATCACCGCTTTGCACAGAGGGCACACAAGTGCCTCCCACCGTGCCACTTCAAATGTTCGGGAAATGCCAAGACCGAGGGTCAGTAGCGGCTGCGACCCTCGGGGAGGAGAACAAGCTGCTCTACCTGACGGATGCACGTTCGGGGAGACACTTCCTCGTGGACACAGGCTCCCAGCTGAGCTTCATCACGCCTTCCTACACGGACCGGCTGATGCCGTCCAAGGTTCCCCGGGTGTCAGTGTCAGCAGCGAACGGCTCAGCTATTAAGACCTTCGGTGAGAGGACTCTGCTTCTGTCTTTGCAGGGCCGTTCATTTGAGTGGACTTTTGTTGTAGCTGCAGTCAATTTCAACATGTTAGGGGCTGATTTCTTGTGCTCACATGGTTTATTGGTTGATCTTGCTAACAGACGTCTGGTTAATGCACTGTCTTTTCACTCTATTCCCTGCACAGCACGAGTGTCACCGCCAACTGCACAAGCCAACGTCACAGCTGCGGGTGGTAAGTTCCACGCACTCCTCACTCAGTTCCCAGCACTAACAGTCCCAACGTTTTCGGCGACAGTGGCCAAACATGGGGTGGAGCATTATATCACTACCACCGGCCCGCCCGTTTTTGCAAAAGCTTGGCGCCTGGACTCAGCTAAACTGACCATAGCGCGCGAGGAGTTTGCCAACCTGGAAAAACTGGGCATCATCAGACGTTCGAAAAGCCCCAGGGCTTCACCATTGCACATGGTCCCAAAGACTGATGGCTCGTGGCGACCTTGTGGTGATTTCCGCAGGTTGAATAACGCCACTGCACACGACCGCTACCCGATCCCACACATCCAAGATTTTTCGGTTCATTTGGCGGGGGCGCGCATTTTTTCTAAAATAGATTTAGTGCGCGGCTACCATCAGGTTCCAGTGCGCGCCCAGGACATACCCAAAACAGCGGTAATAACTCCTTTCGGGCTTTTTGAGTTTTTGCGCATGCCTTTTGGACTCAAGGGGGCCGCGCAGACGTTCCAGCGCATGATGGACGCGGTGCTGCGCGACCTCCCTTTCGTGTTCGTCTACTTGGATGACATTTTAGTAGCCAGCACGTCCGAAGACGAACATGAAAGCCACCTCACGGCAATTTTCCGGAGGCTGGCAGAGCACGGGTTAATAATTAACCCAGCGAAGTGTCAGTTTGGGGTAGCGCAGATTGATTTTTTGGGACATCGCGTTTCGCCAGAAGGAGCAGCCCCTCTGCCCGATAAAGTGCGCGCAATAACAAATTTTCCTCAACCTCAGACGGTCAAAGCGTTACAGGAGTTTTTGGGAATGGTTAATTTTTATAACCGTTTCCTCCCAAATGCAGCGCAGCTCATGCAACCATTGTACGCTGCACTAAAAAAACAAAAACCCATGAATAAAATCGAATGGTCTCCTGAGCGGGAGCGCGGATTCTCTCAAGTCAAAACAGCTCTGGCTAACGCGGCTTTGTTGGCACATCCAGTTCCAACGGCCCGCATGGCGCTCACCACTGACGCGTTCGATTTAGCAGTAGGGGCGGTCGTTGAACAGTGGGTAGCAGGGACCTGGCAGCCGCTCGCGTTTTTCAGCAAAACTTTGCGTGATAGCGAGCGAAAATACAGCGCATTCGACAGAGAGTTGTTGGCCCTACACTTGGCCATCCGCCATTTCCAGTTCTGGCTGAGAGGGCGCCGTTTCACCGCGTCCGTGGACCACAAACCGCTGACTTTTGTGATGGCCAAGATTTCGGAACCCTGGTCGGGCCGGCAGCAAAGACAGCTGGCCGCGATATCAGAGTTCACCATCGATATCCAGCATGTCGCAGGTAAACATAATGTAGTGGCAGACTGCCTCTCGTGTGCTGTGCCGGCGCCAGGCCCCGTGGGGGCAGACTCTGCAGCTATGGCCGCGGGCCAGGGTAGCGACGCGGAAGCGCGCGCGGCCCCGGTCCGCGTAGGGTTAGATTATGCAGCCATGGCCTCGGAGCAGGTTAGCGATGCGGACGTGCGCGCGCTCCAGTCTGGACCAACAGGGTTAAGGCTGGAGGACAGGGTGCTGCAAATGGGTATGCCTCCCCTAGTCTGCGATGTCTCCACGGGACGCGGCCGTCCCGTGGTACCAGCTGCGTGGCGCCGCCGCGTTTTTGACTTGATCCATTCTCTGGCGCACCCGGGGGTGCGCGCATCGGTCAAAATGGTGGGAGAGAAATTTGTATGGCCGGGGTTGCGCAAATAGGTCAAAGAATGGGCGACAGCCTGCGTAGCGTGTCAGCGAGCCAAAATACACAAACACACTAGAGCTCCTTTGGAGCCTTTTCACATTCCGGCTAAGCGCTTTGATCATGTGCATGTCGACTTGGTAGGCCCCCTTCCGTCGTCACAGGGGTACACACACCTTTTGACGATGGTCCCTCTGGCATCAACCACAGCAGAGGAAGTGGCGCGCGTGTTTTTAACAGCTTGGGTAGCGCGTTTTGGAGTTCCGTCGGACATAACGTCTGACAGAGGTCCTCAATTTGTTTCCGAACTCTGGTCATCGATGGCCCACAGCCTAGGGGTAAAGATCCACCGCACCACCGTGTACCAACCCCCAAGCTAACGGTTTATGCGAGCGTTTTCATAGGTCATTGAATGCGGCCCTCAGAGCGTCGCTTACGGATACAAATTGGGTTGACAAACTACCATGGGTCTTATTGGGGTTGCGTTCTGCACCTAAGGAGGATTTGCAAGCCTCCCCAGCTGAGTTAGTTTTTGCACAGCCTCTCCGTCTGCCCGGGGAATTTCTCCCCGATACTCCTGCGCCAAATTGCCCCCCCGCTCAGCTGTTGCAGAGCGACACAGGATCAAACACGCTTCCTGGCCCGGTTCATCACAGTTTCCCACGCGTTTTTGTGCCGAAGGCTTTAAAAAATGCGGAGTTTGTTTTTGTTAGACATGATGCTCATCGCCCCAACTTGCGCCCGCCTTACGATGGGCCGTTCAAGGTGTTGGAAACAGGAGAGAAGCATTTTTTGCTAGATTTGGGAGACAGAAAGGAGTTGATTTGTATAACCAGACTCAAACCCGCTTTTGTTTTGGCGGATGAAGCAGTGCAGTTGGCGAGAGCCCCCCGTCGCGACAGACCTCCTAGAGGACATTCTACAGAACACCCACAGAGATTGACTAACAGTTCTAATCCACAGGAGCAGGAGGACGCTGCGGAAACAGCCAAGCCGGCTTTCAGCAGATACGGCAGGAGAATTAGAGCTAGGCAACTGGTGGAGTGATATGTAGTAATGTTATTATGTCATGTATCTCTGGTTATGTTTGTCCCATTTTAGACGTTTGGGGGGGGGGGTCATGTGGCATATATGTTGGTTACATATTCTCCACAAATGTATCGCTGTATGTTTATTGTGTGCTACACGTCTCATGGAACAAAAGGGACTGAGCCTCTGAGAGACAATGGAAGAGTGTGAGATTCGACCTTTGTTTCAGGGAGACGACCTGGGGAGTTTTCCGGACCACTAGAGACTAAAGGACAATGGTGTGAGATCAAAGGGGTTACTTTGTGATTGGGATTAAGTACCATGTGACTGTATGTTTGATTAAACACCATGTGACTGCTGTTTCGTGTCTGGGGTATAAAACCCAGATGTGAGATGAAACTTCCTCTTTTCTTGCTTTGAGATTGTTGGAGTATGTGATCTGTGAATAAAGCTGAATCTGAGGAATAAACTCAGTCTCATCCTTGAGCACATTCTCCACACGTTAACCATTACTGTCTTCTCCTTCTTTTCAGGTTGTTGCCACCGTGTAGGTGTGTCTCCGGGACTGCGTGCGCTCTCCTGCCTCACTACACCGTTTCCTCAGCAATCAACTTCATCTGGTCATGCACCATCAGGTAACCTTTTCCTCTTACCCTACTGGTTCGTCTATTCCCCGCAGGGTCCTGCCGGTCCTCTCTGGATTTCTCGAGTAATTGGCAATTTGGCTCGCCCATTTCCCCTTACTCTACTCCTCAGCTCACTGCTCTTGTCTTCTCTCCACAGGTCCTTTCCTCTGGCAAGTGACTGTTTCTGTAGCTGTGCGCTTTGGATTTTAATAAATTGTCAAATGTGCCCCTCTGTGTGGTTCCTTCCTGTTTGGCATCGTGCACGTGAGCTGTCAAAACTTAATACGTCATGACATCCCCCATGTCGGCCAACACCAACAGAGGTCCTATAGAGTTTTTCATCCCTGGAGATGGGGAAAAGTACCTCGATATGAACGATACCCTGCTGCACCTCCGTGTGAAAATTACCAATGCGGACAGTATGAACTTGGCGGACCACGCAGCGGTGGACCTCATCAATTACCCTCTAAACACAATTTTCAGTCAATACGATGTGATTCTGGGAGATAGATTGATTTCGCAATCCAGTGCTACACACCCCTACCGAGCCTTAATTGAGATGATACTGAACTATTCCGACGACACTCTCAAGAGCCAATTTAGCGCCGGTCTTTTTTTTACTAAGATACAGCCGGAGCTGTAAACTCTATCATGACAGTAGATTGCCCTAATGCAGGTTTAAATAAAAGAGCCTGTTTTACTGCCAATTCTCAAGAAGTGCACCTGCTCAGTCCTCTTCACGGGAGCATATTTTTTGCAAGAGGCTCTTGTTGAACTCTATCAGTTTGTGAATCAAACTAACCCGGGCCAATGACGCTTTCTGTCTCATGGGAACCAGCAATTCCACTTTCCATTTGAAAATATTGGGGGCCTCTCTATTTGTTAAAAAAGTGTCCATGTCCCCCGCGGTCAGATTAGGCCACGCTGCAGCCCTAATGAAAGGCAATGCACTCTACCCCCTCTCACACGTCAATGTAAAAACATACTCCATCCCACAGAATTCTAGGATGTGCAACCAGGAGAATCTGTTTCTGGGGGCCATTCCCAAATACGTGGTTCTGGGTATGGTACATCACGAGGCTTTCATGGGGAGAAGAGACATATCACCTTTCAGTTTTATTCACAGCGATGTGGAATATCTGACTCTCTGTCAGGACGGTCAACAGATCCCCGCCAAGGCTTTCCAGCCTCAGTTTAATAACCAACTGTCTGTTAGGGAATTTTACAACATGTTCCTGGCAATGGGGAGACATCTTAAAGATTTACCTCTCAGTATTGACAGAGGAATTTAACAACGGGTACACCCTGTTTGTGTTTAATCTCACCCCGGGGGATGACAACGATGCACTATCCACTGTCTGGAATGGTAATTCAAGACTCGAAATGAGATTTAGAACAGCCCTGCCCCACACCACGATGCTGATAGTCTACACCTGTTACGATTCTATTCTGGAAATTAACTCTAAAAGAGAAGTGCTGGTGGACTATTACTAGGGACATAAATAATATTCAACTGGAGAGTCTTCTGCATCGTCTGCTGGGAGATGTGTTTTGTGGGGTGTGGCACTCTGACCAGCCGCCATTATTGACCCCCGCCTTTAGACCCCCCCACCTACTTCGTCATCAACACACATCCCGCACACATGCCTGGAGAGCACTGTTTAGCTATCACCCTGGAAAAGGACGGTGAAGCCACCTTTTTTTGATTCTTATGGGCTCCTGCTCAATTTTTTTTTTTTTTACTATCCCAACAGTATCTTAAAGTTCTTGGAGAAGCATTCACAAAACATCAAGTACCACAACGCCCAGCTACAGCATCAACTATCAATGACTTGCGGTCAACACTGCGTCTATTTCCTTGTACATCGGACCTGCGGATTATCTTTTGAACATGTACTGTCATTGTACGATGAAGATGTGAAGAAAAATGACCTGATGGTGTACAATTTTGTGAGAAAATATCAAGATTGTACCGAAAATAAAATTGGTGCACCCCATTAACAGGGATGTTGTTCTTTACAACTGTTTAAAAACTGTGTTGTGTAGAAACTTAGGATAAAGAGTGTATGATATACACTCTTTGATGATATAGAGTATATGTTTGACAACTATGTTACTAATACCATGAATAATTACCCTTTTTGTGATTTTATTTGAAAGAAAAAAGACTATATGTTTGAAAAGTATGATGAATAAATGGTTTATTGTTAAAAGACAGAAAACATGTGTGGTTTACAATTATATCTAATCTCAAATTTCTCTTCTTAAGGTGTGGTCCATGGAGGGGAGAGTTTCTTTTGTCTCCTATTCCTCCGCGTTCTAGTCTCAAGTTCAGACTCTTCTTTCTCACGGGGTGTGAACCAGGTTGGGGACAGCAGAAGTTTCTTTTTTTTCTCTCTGCTAAGGTGTGCGTCTCGAGGTTTTTCAAAACCCACATCAGCGATCTTGCTGGCATTCGTCTTAAGAAGTCAATATTGATCACATGCTTGTGGGTTGCTCACAGCCGATAAAGGTATATTGAGTTCTGACAGAGTGTTTAAAAATTTCGACCACCCTGCAGGCACCAGGGGTTGGCATTTTTTATAAGGGAGTGAGAGGCGTTTGAATAAATCAATCATATGAGACCCTTTCAACGCCTCACCCTTGTAAACAAACTCACCCTTTGAGCTCCATGCCCCATAACTGTGGGGCAATTTCCTCAGGATGTATTTGGTGTTCTTACGATCATGCATGGGGAGGTTTTTCAGGTTTTTCAACCGTAACGTCAAAATGTAAACCGTCACGCACGCTGCGGGATGATGCGGGAGCACCCGCGGAGGATAATGGGCGGGTACCGTCGGGAGATGAAGCACAAGCGTGTTCGCTCTCACCAGCCCCACGACACCTGATAGGGATAGGTGGTCAGGCTCCCGCTGCAGAGTCAGCGTTACTCGCCGTCGCTCGTTATGATCCTGTTTCACGAGTGTGAGGTATCTCTGCAGTAAAGTGTTGTGTCATCACCCGCAGCTCACGGTCTTCCACCTCAGCTGCGCACACACCTGCTCCTCGTTAGTGCGTAGCTATTTATTCCATCCTGCCCTGAGCTGCAGCCTGGAGCCGTCTGTTTCCCAACATTGAAACCTCCCAGCAGCTTCCTCCTCATCAGGCCTGCTGATCTACGCTAACGGACACGTAAGCTGTCATTATTGTCTGCTCATCTTCTTCTATCAGCCTTCCCTGTGCACAGGTGGATAACCCGGCGGCGGACTTACCTCCCATCGTCCCGCCGCTCCTCTGCCTTGCCGCTTCGCCCAGACGCACAGTAGGACGTTGTCTCCCAGGCTTGGGACCTGCCAACGCCAGCCACCGCATCTCTGCAAGAAGCACAGCTCTTGATCACGTTCCCGTGTGGTTGCCTAGCTAACCCCTTTTCTCCTCTCTCCCATAGGGTTGTCTGGCCGCACGACGTGCTCTGTCCTGGCTTGCATCCTCCACCCGCATCACACACTAATCTCTCATACACGCATCCATACACTCACCTTGTTGTTTAATAAAGCTTTCAAATCTACCTGAGCCTGCGTGTGTGTTTTCTGGGCCGACAATATGTCAGTACGGCTCCAGCAAAGCGGCCCGGCGGACAGCGGGCTCGCACGCCGTTTTTCCACCCTCGAGGCTCGGGTGGATATGATAGCTCACCAACAGCAAGTGATATTAAATCAATTGACACTAATTACTAACCGGTTAGACCGCCTGGATCCTCCACGGTCCTTCCCTCCGGGTCCTCTTGGTGCCGCGGCTCCGGCTGTTCCCTCGGCCGGCCAGCCTGGCTCGGGGGGCGCCAACCCGTCTCACGCCCATCCCAACCCCTGCTCGCTTCAACGGGAAACTCGGTGGAGCGAAGGGGTTTATCCTGCAATGTGAGTCGGTGTTTCTGCGCGTCCCCGGGGATTTCCCCTCAGACCATAGCCGAATCGGTTACATGGCCAACCTTCTCGAGGGGCGAGCGTTAGCTTGGGCTTATGCCGTAATGACGAAGCCCAGCTACCCTAACCTCTCGTATGACCAGTTCGTGCGGGACTTCCTAGAGGTCTTCGACCATTCCCATCTCGACAGCGTCTTCGCTGACCAGCTTCTTAGTCTCCAACAGGGAGGCCGGTCAGCGGCGGAATATGCGGTCGACTTCCGGGTGGCAGCGGAGGAGGTGGGCTGGGGAGAGGCATCTCTCTGCAGCATT
Source organism: Pholidichthys leucotaenia (assembly GCA_020510985.1). Lineage (NCBI taxonomy): Eukaryota > Metazoa > Chordata > Actinopteri > Cichliformes > Pholidichthyidae > Pholidichthys > Pholidichthys leucotaenia. Next base: position 246,460,181 of record CM035847.1, on the reverse strand, counting down.
TTCCTCCGTAGCCTCAATTCTGGTCTGAGGGATGAGCTAGCTGGCCGGGACCTCCCAGGGCGACTCTCTGAGCTAATCTCGCTCACGATTAGACTGGACAACAGGCTACGTGAGCGGGTCGCGGAGCGGAAGTCTGCCAGCCGCTCGCGCGGAGCTTCCCTCCATCCAGCTCAGTCGCGCCCTCTGGCGTTACCGGCTCCAGAGTCCGCCGACGAACCAGAGGCCATGGCCATCGGGCGCACTAGGCTCCCTCTAGCGGAGAGACAACGCCGGCGGGAACGGGGTCTCTGCATGTATTGCGGAGATGACCAGCATCCCGTGGAGCTGTGCCCGGTTAAGCCAAACGGGGAGGTCCGCGAGTCACTATAGGGGGCCTCGCGGACCCTAACCGGTCTAACTCCCTATCCTCTTGTACACTGCCCTTATGGTTCTGCCACAACTCCACTGGGCACTCCATTCACGCACTGGTGGATTCCGGGGCAGAGCAGAGCTTTATTTCTAAAAGCCTGGCAACCCGTTTGGGCATACCTTGTCAACCACTGCCTAACCCCCTAAACTTGGTCACTCTCTCTTGTTCTCCCCTGGGAACTGTTACACACCGCACGAAGCCAGTCCCCATCATCGTCTCCGGCAACCACCGGGAGGATTTGTCCCTTTACGTCTTGCCCTCCTTGTCGGACCGTGTCATCCTGGGTTACCCCTGGCTGCGGCTGCACAACCCTGTCTTGGATTGGAGGACCGGCAGCGTCCTGTCCTGGAGCACCTTCTGTTTGGGCACCTGCCTCCAGTCGGCGCCCTGCGCGCCATCCTCCCCTCCCTCAGCGCCCGTCTCCGAACCTCCAGACCTGACCCTGGTGCCGCAGGAATTCCACGACTTAGGGGCGGCGTTCAGTAAGTCCAGAGCCTTGTCTCTCCCCCCGCATCAACCCTACGACTGCGCGATCAACATCCACCCGGGGGCCCCCTTGCCGTCAGGCCGTCTGTACAGCCTCTCTGCACCGGAGCGAGAAGCAATGGACACTGTGGCACACATATTTTGGATGCTTTGACTGCATATGTATAGCACAGTGATTGAGATGCTTAAGACTGCATATGTATTTTGTAACCTCACGTCTTAGAAGGAACAATAAGTCTGGACCTCCTGGGGATAACAGTAGGAGGTGGAGGTACCTTTAGCAATGACTCGGAAAGGACTTCCTGACCTCCTGGGGTCAGGTGGAGGAAGAAGAGGCCTGGGGGAGAGGTATTGTCGATGGGGGGTTTAATGACAATGTGATTCTGTTCTTTGATGTCCCAGGTATAAAAGTGGGGGATTGGAGTAGTTCGTTCTTTTTTCTTGTTTGAGAGATGGTTGGAGATGTGAGATGATTAATAAACCTGAATTGAGAAATAAATTCAGCCTCTTCATTTCACGCTCTCCACGTTGGTGACCTGAAGACGTACAATGACCAGAGACAGTTCCCCCGAGCCAGACTCGCCAGGGACCGCTGGAGCAAGCGCGGTCTCAGTCAAGCTTCCAGAGTTCTGGCAGGACAACCCAGACTCGTGGTTCCTCCTGGCCGAAGACCAGTTCGTACTCTGGGGAATAACAGCAGATGACACAAAATTCTACCATGTCATCGCCAAACTCGACAACCGCACAGCCCGACACGTGCGGAGCCTGGTGCAGCACCCGCCCGCTGGCGACAAATACAGCGGGTTGAAAGCTGCCCTCATCCAGCGTTTAACGCCCTCAGCCGAGGTGAGAGCTAGGAAGCTCCTAGCTCTGCACGACTTGGGAGGATGCACGCCTGTCGACCTGATGGGAGACGTGCTGCAGCTGAGGGGCTCAGACAACAACGATTTCCTCTTCACGCAGATCTTCCTGAGAACCTTATCATCGCAGACGAGGGCGACCCTGGCAGGCTCTCATTTCGTCACCCAGCGGGACTTCCGCGCGCTGGCCCAGGAGGCGCAGCGGATCCTCAACTCCATCGAGGAGCACACGGCCACCACAGCAGCGGCAGATCTCGGCGCGGCGACCGGGAGTAGCGGGGGGCCAGAGGCAACGGAGGTGATCCCACCAACAATGGCGGCAGCGAAGTCTCGACGCAGCGGAGGAGACGACTTCTGCTTTTACCATCGTCGTTTCGCAGAGAGGGCGTGCAAGTGTGTACCGCCGTGCCAGTTCAAGAGCTTGAGAAACCCCAGGACCGGGAGTCGCTAGCAGCGGCGACACTCGGCGAACGGAACAAGCTGCTCTACCTGACGGATGCGCGCTCTGGGAGGCACTTCCTCGTGGACACGGGCGCCCAAGTGAGTTTCATCAACCCAACCTACGCTGACCGGCTGGCAGGCCCCCGTGGTGACGGAGCAACAGCGGCGAACGGCTCGAGCATTAAGACCTTCGGTGAAAGGACTCTGCTTCTGTCCTTGCACGGCCGCACATATGAATGGACTTTTATTATAGCGGCGGTGAGTTTCAACATGTTAGGTGCTGATTTTCTGTGCTCACATGGGTTGTTAGTTGATCTTTCCAATAGACGCCAAGTTAATGCACTCTCCTTTTACTCCATTCCTTGTGCAGCTCGAGTGTCCCCGCCATCAGCACAGACCAACGTTGCCACAGCAGGCGGTAAGTTTCACACACTCCTCACTCAGTTTCCAGCGCTCACAGTTCTCACTTTTTCGGCAACAGTTGCGAAACACGGAGTTGAGCACTTTATCACTACCACTGGCCCCCCCGTCTTTGCGAAAGCTTGGCGCTCGGCGCTAGTTCGCCAACCTGAAAAGGTTGGGCATCATCCGGCGTTCAAAGAGCCTATGGGCCTCCCCATTGCATATGGTCCCTAAAGCTGACGGCTCGTGGAGACCTTGCAGTGATTTCCGCAGGTTAAACAACGCCACAGCGCATGACCGCTACCCAATCCCACATATTCAGGATTTTTCGGTGCATCTGGCGGGGACGCGCATTTTTTCTAAAATAGACTTGGTCCGCAGTTATCATCAAGTCCCAGTGCGCGCTGAGGACATCCTCAAAACAGCGGTGATAACTCCGTTTGGACTTTTTGAGTCTTTACGCATGCCGTTTGGGCTTAAAGGCGCCACGCAAACCTTCCAGCGCATGATGGATGCGGTGTTGCGCGATCTCCCTTTTGTGTTCGTCTACCTGGACGACATTTTGGTAGCCAGAGCGTCCAAAGTAGAACACGAAAAACACCTCACTGAAGTTTTCCGGAGGTTGGGAGAACACGGGTTAATAATCAACCCAGCTAAGTGCCAGTTCGGGTTGGCGCAGATCGACTTTTTGGGGCACCGCGTCTCCCCAGAGGGGGCAGTTCCGCTACCGGACAAAGTGCGCGCAGTGGCAGATTTTCCCCAGCCACAAACGGTCAAAGCACTACAGGAGTTTTTGGGAATGGTGAATTTTTATAACTGTTTCCTCCCTCGCGCAGCGCAGCTCATGCAACCATTATATGCCGCACTTAAAAAGCAAAAACCCTCCAATGCAATCGAGTGGTCCCCGGAGCGGGAGCGCGCATTCGCGGAGGTAAAAAAAGCCCTTGCAGACGCTGCGTTGTTGGCTCATCCAGTCCCAATGGCCCGCATAGCGCTCACCACTGATGCGTCAGACGTGGCCATAGGGGCGGTAGTGGAGCAGCACGTGGCCAGGGTTTGGCAGCCGCTGGCCTTTTTCAGCAGGTCCTTGCGCGAGCCCGAGCGAAAATACAGCGCGTTTGACAGGGAGCTGTTAGCGCTCCACTTAGCCATTCGCCACTTCCAATTCTGGCTAGAAGGTCGGCGTTTCACCGCGTTTGTCGACCACAAACCGCTCACTTTTGCGATGGCCAAAATTTCAGAACCATGGTCGGGCCGGCAGCAGAGGCAGCTGGCCGCAATTTTGGAGTTTACTACTGATATTTAACACGTAGCGGGTAAACTCAATGTAGTGGCAGACTGCCTCTCTCACGCGATAACCGCACCAGTCCGCACAGAGGTAGATTATACTACCGCGGCCGCTGAGCAAAATAACAGCGCGGAAGCGCACGCGGCCCCAGTTCACGTGGGAATAGACTATGCAGCCATGGCAGCGGATCAGGGTAGCGATGCGGACGTATGCGCGCGCCAGTCTGGACCACCAGGGTTAAGCCTGGAGAACAGGAGGCTGCAAAATGGTATGCCCCCACTAATCTGCGATGTCTCTACTGGACGACCGCGTCCAATAGTGCTGGCCGCATGGCGCCGCTGCATTTTTGACTCGATTCACTCCCTGGCGCACCCAGGGGTGCGCGCGTCTGTGAAAATGGTAGCAGAAAAGTTTGTTTGGCCGGGCCTGCGCAAGCACGTTAAAGAGTGGGCACGAGCCTGTATGGCTTGTCAGCAGGCCAAAATACACAAGCACACAAAAGTACCCTTAGAGCCGTTTCACATCCCGGCCAAGAGGTTTGATCATGTGCATGTCGACCTCATAGGCCCCCTACCGTCGTCGCAGGGGTACACACACCTTTTGACAATGGTGGATCGAACCACGCGTTGGCCGGAAGTGGTCCCACTGGCATCAATCACAGCTGCAGAGGTGGCCCACGCGTTTTTAACGGCTTGGATAGCGCGTTTCGGGGTTCCGTCGGATATTACGTCCGACAGGGGACCTCAATTTGTGTCTGAGCTTTGGTCAGCGATGGCCCACAGCTTAGGTGTGACAATTCACTGCACTACCGCTTACCACCCCCAGGCTAATGATTTATGTGAGCGGTTTCATAGATCATTGAAGGCAGCCCTCAGAGCATCGCTTATGGATGCAAATTGGGTAAACAGACTACCATGGGTTTTATTAGGGTTGCGTCTGCACCTAAAGAGGACTTAAAAGCCTCCCCAGCGGAGTTGGTTTTTGCACAACCTCTCCGGCTGCCAGGAGAGTTCCTGCCAGATAATCCGGCGCCAGGGCGTTCCCCTGCTCAGTGGTCACTGATCGACACGGGAGCAGACATGCTTCCGGGCCCCATTCACCACACCTTTCCGTGTGTTTTTGTGCCCAAATCTTTAAAAAATGCCGAGTTTGTTTTTGTCAGGCACGAGGCTCAGCGCCCAGCCCTGCGTCCACCCTACGATGGCCCATATAGAGCGCTGGAAACAGGTGATAAGCATTTTGTGCTAGATTTGGGGGACAGGAGGGAAACAGTTAGTATAGACAGACTAAAGCCTGCTTTTGTGATGGCCGACGAGACTGTGCGAGTGGCGAGGGCACCTCAACGCGGCAGACCCCCCAGGGAGCATGCCCCAGACCCCCCGCAGGGATCAACTAACAGTTCTCATCCTCAGATAGCAGATTCACTGCAAGATGGCGCCGCAGGAGCTGCGAAGCCCGCCTACAGCAAGTTTGGAAGGCGGTTGAAGCCCAGACAGCATATGGACTGATGTCGTAGTTTTATCATGTTGTGTGGACTATGTTGTATTGTTTCATCTTCGACGTTTGGGGGGGGGGGGGTTATGTGGCACACATATTTTGGATGTTTTGACTGCATATGTATAGCACAGTGATTGAGATGCTTAAGACTGCATATGTATTTTGTAACCTCATGTCTTAGAAGGAACAATAAGTCTGGACCTCCTGGGGATAACAGTAGGAGGTGGAGGTACCTTTAGCAATGACTCGGAAAGGACTTCCTGACCTCCTGGGGTCAGGTGGAGGAAGAAGAGGCCTGGGGGAGAGGTATTGTCGATGGGGGGTTTAATGACAATGTGATTCTGTTCTTTGATGTCCCAGGTATAAAAGTGGGGGATTGGAGTAGTTTGTTCTTTTTTCTTGTTTGAGAGGTGGCTGGAGATGTGAGATGATTAATAAACCTGAATTGAGAAATAAATTCAGCCTCTTCATTTCACGCTCTCCACAGACATGTACATTAAAGGCCAAATGTCACGTAATTTTTTTTTCTAAATGACAACGAATTTTGATAAAATACACATAGCTTAAACCAAATATTCATACCGGAGACCATATCACCCACCCGTATTTACATAATTGCACAAAATACACCAGGCGAAGGCCCCGCCTTGCTCGCTGGCTTGTGACAGCCAATCCAGACCGCGGCCATGATTTTGACGTCACAAATTTCACCCTGGCTGCCCTGCCTATCCACATTCACACTTATCAACATTGGACAATCATGACGGAAAGTAACAGCGATTGTGAACAAATTAGTTTAGTTTTGTCTTTTTTTTTGTCTTTTCTTTTTGTCTTTTTTTTGTCAGTGGTTCAGACAGTGACAGAGGCATAGAACCTTACAGGTTCGAGCCGTCCGAGACGGAATCAGATGCTTTGTCTGATGACAACAGTACCGACGATGACCAGACAGCAGAACCAGTGGAAAATGTCATTGAATTGGACATTAATCGCCTCCAGAATTGGGAAGCCGAAGGGGGTCTGTTGAGGGCGCCCCATAAATATTGATTTTTCGGAAGCCATTATTATTACAGTGGAGAAGAGCTGCTGCTGTCAAGAAATTTACCAGATCAATATGAGAATGGAGGCGCATACCTGTCAAGAGAGACGTTTTCGCCGTATTTTAATACGGGGAAAATGCAATTTTAGCAAATACGGGCGTATTGCCATTTCTGTACGCCCAAAAGAAAAATATACGGGAAAAAAATTATTGAGTGTGTTGAGGAACACGTCGTGTGTGTGTGTGACCCCCACAGCTAGGGTGCTGGCAGATTGCTCAGTGGGAGCTATTCTCACTACTTGAGAAGTGTGGACTCAATCATTAGGCTGATGGCCGCCCCGGGCAGATCGCTCAGCGGGAGCTATTCTCACTACTGTTAGAAGTGTGGACTCAATCATTAGGCTGATGGCCGCCCCGGGCAGATCGCTCAGCGGGAGCTATTCTCACTACTGTTAGAAGTGTGGACTCAATCATTAGGCTGATGGCTGGGGCGGGCAGATCGATCAGCGTGAGCTATTATCACTACAATGAGAAGTCATTAGGCTGATGGCCTCACACTTTCAGCTGTCCTGCGGCTGCGGAACAGAAAGGAATCGCCTTCCAAATCCAGAATTCTGCTTTTTTTATTTTGAGCCGGACGCTGAGTTGTGTTGTTATTGTCAAATATCCATGAATCCTTAAAATATTTAACAATAACCACACAAATTACATTTAAAACATTTCCCAGAAAAGTGTCCCTTATTACCCCGCCGTCCCTTATAGCCGCGTTTTACGGTATTAAAATACAGCGAAAACGTATCACTTGACAGGTATGAAAACATTTCCCAGAGAAGTGTCCCTTATTACCCAGCTGTCCCTTATAGCCCCGTTTTAAGGTATGGGTGAAATATCCAATTTTTTCTTTCTTGTTGCTCACTTCAATCTTCCAGTCTCCATATAAACAATCAATCGGGATACCCCAAGCATCAAACTAAGGTACAATGTATTTCGTCACTTCCGCCTTCTTCCCCAGGCGATTCCGGGGGCCGTGAGTAGGAACGTCAGGCCAAGCGTGGCAGTTTTAAATTAACGAATATTCCGGCGTTACTGAAGCATATGCACCAAGACCCGAATGGATCGGTTCCCTTTTATATCTAGTTTCAAGATATTTTAAGGACCCTGTTACGTGACATTTGGCCTTTAAGGAGTCGCTCAGCGCTGGGATCATCCACCCTTTGTTGTCTCCACTTGGCGCGGGATTTTTCTTCGTGGCAAAGAAGGATGGGTCCCTACACCCCTGTATCGACTTCAGAGCACTGAACGACATCACCATTAAGGACCGTTACACACTGCCCCTTATGGACACTGCCTTCCACTCCCTCCAGGGGGCGACCTGGTTCACCAAGCTTGACCTCCGCAGCGCTTACCATCTTGTTAGGATCCGGGAGGGAGACGAGTGGAAGACGGCCTTCAGGATGCCCAGCGGCCACTTCGAGTATCTCGTGATGCCGTTTGGGCTCACCAACGCTCCGGCCGTCTTCCAACGTTTTATCAACGACGTCCTCCAGGACTTTCTGGGAGTGTTCGTCTTCGTATATCTGGATGATATACTCATCTTCTCCAAGGCACGGGATGAACACCAGGCCCATGTGAGGCGGGTCCTGCAACGGCTGCTGGAGAACCAGCTGTTTATTAAAGCCGAGAAATGCGAGTTCTATGCCCGTACCACCTCCTTCCTGGGGTTCGTCATTTCGCATAACCAGATCCTCCCCGACCCCGCGAAGGTTAAAGCGGTGCTCGAGTGGCCCACGCCCACGTCCAGGAAGCAGGTGCAGCAGTTTATTGGCTTCGCAAATTTCTACCGGCGCTTTATCCCTAATTTCGGCGCCATCGTCTCCCCCCTGACCCGTCTCACGTCATCGAAGGTGCCTTTCCAGTGGTCCGAGGAAGCAGCCACCGCCTTCAAGACCCTCCAGGCGGAATTCTCGTCCTCCCGGGTCCTGACCCAGGTCGATCCTGCGCTTCAGTGCTTAGTGGAGGTTGACGCGTCTGACACGGGGGTGGGGGCGGTGCTTTCTCAGCGTTCACCGGTGGATGGAGTCAAGCGTCCCTGCGCCTTCTTCTCTCGACGGCTGACAGCGGCGGAGCGTAACTATGACGTCGGCGACAGGGAGCTTCTTGCTGTCAAGCTCGCGCTAGAGGAATGGCGTCACTGGTTGGAGGGGGCAGCCCAACCCTTTGTGGTCTGGACGGACCACAAAAACCTTGAGTACCTGAGGTCAGCGAGGCGTCTGAATGCCCGCCAGGCGCGCTGGTCTCTATTTTTTGCTCGTTTCAACTTCACCATCACGTACCGTCCAGGCTCGAAGAATGGGCTGCCCGACGCCCTCTCCAGACAGTTTGCCCCCGAAGGTCCAGAAGAATCCGGCCATACCATCCTGCTCAAGTTGTGTGTCGTAGGAGTGATCGCCTGGCCCATTAAGGACAAGATCCTGGACGCTCAGAAGACGGAACCGGATCCTGGCGGGGAGCCGGAGGGGAGGCTCTTTGTTCCATCTGCAGTTCGGGGTGAGGTGATCCATTGGGCCCACACCTCCAGACTCGCTTGTCACCCCGGCATTACCCGCCTGGTGAGTTGGCTGCAGCGCTCATTTTGGTGGCCAGGTCTCCATAAAGACGTTACCAACTATGTCCGGGCCTGTCCCCAGTGCACAACCGGTAAGACCCAGAACTCTCCACCTGCGGGTCTACTCCAGCCCCTGCCGATCCCGGGCAGGCCCTGGTCGCACATCGCCCTTGACTTCGTCACCGGTTTACCAGTCTCCAACACCTATGACACGGTCCTGACAATTGTGGACAGATTCTCCAAGGCCGCCCATTTTGTGCCCCTTCAGGGTCTCCTTTCAGCACGCGAGACGGCCGATCTACTGGTCCACCATGTCGTCAGACTGCATGGTATCCCGCTGGACGTGGTCTTGGACCGGGGCCCGCACTTTGTCTCCCAGGTCTGGAGGAGTTTTTGCAGCGCCTTAGGGGCCACAGTGAGTCTCTCCTCAGGTCACCACCCCCAATCCAACGGGCAGTGCGAGCGCACGAACCAGGAGTTGGAAGCCGTTCTGCGCTGGGCAACATCCTCCAATCCTTCGTCCTGGAGCTCCTACCTGACCTGGGTAGAATACGCCCATAATTCGGCCCAGTCCACGGCAACTGAAGTGTCACCCTTTGAAGCGTCCTTGGGGTATAACCCCCCTGTTTTCCCTGAGCAGGAGGGTGAGCTAGCCGTCCCCTCCGTCCAGGCGTACATCAGGCGCTGTCGGAGGATTTGGGCCAAAACTAAGGACGCGCTTTTACGCACAGCGGCGCGCAACAGTTCCACCGCCAATCGTCACAGGAGACCAGCTCCTGCTTACCAGGTGGGTCAGCGGGTGTGGCTGTCATCTCAAGACATCAACCTGAAAGGAGAAAAGAAGAAACTGGCCCCGAGATTCCTCGGCCCCTTCGTGATCTCCAAAATCATCAACCCAGTGGCTGTGCATTTGGCCCTCCCCCCCTCCCTCCCTGTGTGTCCCACTTTCCACGTCTCCAAGCTTAAGCCTGTTGTGTCCAATTCAGTCTGCCCTCCTCCTAGGTCTCCTCCCGCGCCTAGGATGATCGACGGTGACCCGGCGTGGGGTGTTACTGCCATTCTGGACTCCCAGCGTCGGGGTCGCGGGCTGCAATACCTGGTGGATTGGGAGGGCTATGGGCCAGAATGGAGATCCTGGGTGCGCTCTTCGTGGGTGTTGGATCCAGACCTCATCGCGGAGTTTCACCGGACACACCCAGGTAAGCCAGCGCCAGGAGGCGCTGGTAGGGCGGGGAGTACTGTCATCACCCGCAGCTCACGGGCTTCCACCTCAGCTGCGCGCACACCTGCTCCTCGTTAGTGCGCAGCTATTTATTCCATCCTGCCCTGAGCTGCAGCCTGGAGCCGTCTGTCTCCCAACATTGAAACCTCCCAGCAGCTTCCTCATCATCAGGCCTGCTGATCTACGCTAACGGACACGTAAGCTGTCATTATTGTCTGCTCATCTTCTTCTATCAGCCTCCCCTGTGCACAGGTGGATAACCCGGCGGCGGACTTACCTCCCATCATCCCGCCGCTCCTCTGCCTTGCCGCTTCGCCCGGACACACAGTAGGACGTTGTCTCCCAGGCTTGGGACCTGCCAACGCCAGCCACCGCATCTCTGCAAGTAAGCACAGCTCTTGATCACGTTCCCGTGTGGTTGCCTAGCTAACCCCTTTTCTTCTCTCTCCCATAGGGTTGTCTGGCCGGACGACGTGCTGCTCTGTCCTGGCTTGCATCCTCCACCCGCATCACACACTAATCTCTCATACACGCATCCATACACTCACCTTGTTGTTTAATAAAGCTTTCAAATCTACCTGAGCCTGCGTGCGTGTTTCCTGGGCCGACAATAAGTCATGTTGTACTTTTTAATTTTTTTCATAAGCACTCAATCCCCAGTTCATTTAATATGGCTCTCATTCTGGAGTCCAAATCATCCTCTGCATTTTCTCTGATGGTTGTCAGCTCGGTCAGATGGTTTAACTGTTGGGGTGTGAGCAGAAACGTCTTCTGTGTCTTCTTCAAAGTCATCTTTATTTTTAATTTCTTCTCACCAGTCCACCGATAAGTTCTCCGATCATGGGCACCACAGTGGATAGCAGAGGCAATAGAAAACCGCCCAACTGTTTTTTTTTTTTCAGAACCTGGTGTTTGTGTTTTAAACTAGTTTTCTTATCAGGCACCAGTCTGATTTTTTTTTCCGCCTTTGTAGTTTCTTGAACTGACAATCGGATAACGGCATGTTCCCTTTTAAAAGATTCAGAGCGATCTCACACAATGTCTGAATAAAGTCCAGAGAGCTGTGGATGAAAATATCCCTGCACTTTTTGGGGGAGGGGTGGTACAGCGCCGTGAGTAAGATTGCGTTCCTCTTCATACGTGCAGACATGATAAACATAGAACAACAACATAGATGTCAACCTCTCATGAGGAAGTATACCCATCCTTAGCCTGTATTGTTCTGGACAGGTGGGTGTGAGGTCTACTATTAAATAGCCATGGCGATCTCTGGTGGCGTCTTCAAAACTCTCTAGGAAGAAGGCTTTTTGTGATGGGAAGATTTGACGAGCAAATATATCTATTTGTCCCGTGGGTTTTTAAACATCACCAGATAATTGCTGTTCAGACTAATGGTGCAACTGTATTTACCCTGGTGGTGTGGAGTGTGTGAAATCAAAGGCAGAATCATTTCAGACGATTTATTACACACTCACATCTCTCAAGCACAGAACAGACTGAACATTTAAGCAGAAACTCTCTTCTTAAGTTTCATGGCATTTACATCACACACAACATGACATTTGCATCACACTGCATTCAACATCCTTCATCCCTGACTCCTTCCTGCTATCTCACCAGGAATCTCCTACTCTTTGTTCTCCCAAGCTTATCCACTGTTTCCTGTCTGAGATGCTAGATAATCTGGCTCTCCCAAGGTGCTACAGTGGAACACATTTTGAGTCAACATCATGATGCTCATGTTTCTATGACGCCGGTACTGAGTAAAAATTCTCACTACTTCAGGATGGTCGGACGCTTGAAAAATAACATCATCCAGAATGATCAAGTGTTTCTGATCAGGAGGGAACAGGTTTTCATCTTTAAAAGGATCAGGGAGTCCTTCAACAAATTTTATTCTTTTATTCATCTTCTGCAGTTTGCTGTACATAGGTTGATGACACGTATAAATCCATACAATGTTTTCAGGTAGAATGTTTACAATATGTTCACAGTCTTCCAGTACCTTTGAAACTAAATAAGTCTTGTCACAACCGCTCGGTCCCACCACCAAACCTGAAAATGGAAAGGTGAACCTAGGGTCAAAATCAATCTCCTCCATCTGGGTAAGATGTGACATTTTATACAATAACCAAAAGGTAGAGTGGTCCCGTCCCTAAAGAGCCCTCTTTTATCATACACAACTCTGAACTTTTTCTGAAATGACAAGTTTCTCAATACAAGCCCCCTTTAATAGTTTTCTATGCTGTATCAGTCTCAATCACTCTCTCTCTCTTGAATTCGTCATGTTATCCTCTACCAAATCTTTGACACTGTCAAAATTGACACGCTCAAAACATGATCAGGTTTGTGTGATACCTTTGACCTTCATGACAACCTTCTTTTTGTTTCATGTTTGGTAGACGTAACTCTTGGGACCTGCAGATACAAATTCCTGAATGGTATCGCCATCCAACTCATCCATTAAATCCCCCAGATAATTACCCAACTCCAGAGGCATCTCACCGTTCTTTACCACATAAATTAAAGGCCAAATGTCACGTAATTTTTTTTCTAAATGACAACGAATTTAGATAAAATACACATAGCTTAAACCAAATATTCATACCGGAGACCATATCACCCACCTGTATTTACATAATTGCACAAAATACACCAGGTGAAGGCCCCACCTTGCTTGCTGGCTTGTGACAGCCAGTCCAGACCACGCCCATGTTTTTGACATCACCAGTTGTACCCTGGCTGCCCTGCCTATCCACATTCACACTTATCAACATTGGACAATCATGACGGAAAGTGACAGCGATTGTGAACAAATTAGTTTAGTTTTGTCTTTTTTTTTTGTCAGTGGTTCAGACAGTGACAGAGGCATAGAACCTTACCCGTTCGAGCCGTCCGAGACGGAATCAAATGCTTTGTCTGATGACAATAGTTCCAACGATGACCAGAGAGCAGAACCAGTGGAAAATGTCATTGAACTGGACATTAATCGCCTCCAGAATTGCGAAGCCGAAGGGGGTCTGTCGAGGGCGCCCCATAAATATTGATTTTTCGGAAGCCATTATTATTACAGTGGAGGAGAGCCGCTGCTGTCAAGAAATTGACCAGATCAATATGAAAATGGAGGCGCATACCTGTCAAGGGAGACGTTTTCGCCGTATTTTGGTGGGCGGAGTGGTGGTGGACACTTTTCTGGGAAATGTTTTAAATGTAGTTCGTGTTGTTATTGTCAAATATTTTAAGGAAAATATGGGGAAAATGCAATTTTAGCAAAAACGGGCGTATTGCCATTTCTGTACGCCCAAAAGGAAAAATATACTGGAAAAAAAATTGAGTGTTTTGCGGAGCACTCGTGTGTGTGATCAGCCACAGCTGGTGCTGGCAGATCGCTCAGCGTCAGCTATTCGCACTACCATGAGAAGTGTGGAGTCACTCATTAGTTTAGTTGTCTGGGTGGGCTGATCGCTCAGCGTGAGCTATTCGCACTACCATGAGAAGTGTGGAGTCACTCATTAGTTTAATTGTCTGGGCGGGCTGATCGCTCAGCTTGAGCTGTTCTCACTACAATGAGAAGTCATTAGGACAATGGTTTAACACGTTGAGCTGTGCAGCGGTTGCGGAACAGACAGAGATCCCAGAGAGGTGTGCCTTGTTGCTCCGCCGTTCCTTATAGCCGCTTTTTACGGTGTTGAAGTACGGCGAAAACGTCTCACTTGACAGGTATGAAAACATTTCCCAGAGAAGTGTCCCTTATTACCCAGCTGTCCCTGATAGTCCCGTTTTAAGGTATGGGTGAAATATCCAATTTTTTCTTTCTTGTTGCTCACTTCAACCTTCCAGTCTCCATATAAACAATCAATTGAAATACCCCAAGCATCAAACTAGGGTACAATCGATTTCGTCACTTCCGCCTTCTTCTCCAGGCGATTCCAGGGGCCGTGTCAGGCCAAGCGCGGCAGTTTTAAATTAACGAATATTCCGTTGTTACTGAAGCATATGCACCAAGACCCGAACGGATCGGTTCCCTTTTATATCTAGTTTCAAGATATTTAAAGTACCCTGTTACGTGACATTTGGCCTTTATCTGTATCGATGTAAAGAACTCTCTCTCACAGTTTCTCCAGATAACCGCACAGCTTCAGATGCTCGTGGGCTGTGGTAAAGGCGCCTATAAAGATGTTATTAGTTTTATCAGGGGGTTGAATGCAATGATCGTTATACAGTATTTCCACCTAAGCAGAGCTTTGTCGTCATCCAGACCATTAAAGTATTCCACCTTGTATTTACACGAAAACAAGTAGTTGAAAAACTCTTCAGGTTCTGACATCACAATGGTCTGAACCTGATTATCTCTCTGCACAAATTTTCCCCAAAGCGAGCTCAAAATCAGTTTTGAGACACGGCAACAGAGTGGATTCTCTTGTATTTTATCACCGTCTAACAGAATACCCTGTTGACGGTGATAGTCCCTGATGTATTTGTCCTTGCTCTCCTGATCGGTGACTTTTGCGGGGTAACCCGGTGCTTCCTGTTTTTCTTTTAGAAATTTGTGTATGTAATCTACAAACACCGTGTTGCTACTTTGATCAAAATGCCACACTTATGTGATTTCACCCACCCTGTACCCCAGCTCCAGGGCTTTGATAAACTCCACAGTGACCCAGACCCCCGTCAATGCTCTTGCCTCGTCAACGTGCACGCAAACACTGTCTTGATGGTTGGTTTCCACGCACGTTTGACACAGTGGAAAGGTTAATTTACCTTCTAAACTTTTGTAGGGTAGAACGGGAAAAAAGAGGCGGCGGGGTGGGTAGACGGTAGCTCTGATTAACCCAAAATAGCTTTAAGGATCCTCAAAGTCTTTGTAAATGATGGTGGGATGGCCTAGAGGGTAAAAGCATGTGCTGTTAACATAGGGGTACAGTGAAGTGACATTTACATAGTGCATTGTTTCATCAGTTCGTGTGGTGCGTCTCAGTTTTAGAGTGCTCGTACTGCCCTCATAAAGGGCCTGGCACAGTAAAAGAGGCTCGGGTGGGTTAAAAATTTTCAGAAACTGTTTCACCTCCTTGCATGTTTTTTTCATCTCATTCCACTCATTTGCTCTCATCACCATAACGCGGACACCGTGTGTAACAGTATATGAATTAATAATTATGATCAGGTATAAAATTATTTAATTTATATTAATGTCTTGGAACCTGAGATGAATTCTCGGTTCATATATATCGGAAAAGTTAATAACACTCTTGGGGCACCAGCTTCTATCTCTAAGAAGCAATTTAATCTTTAATTTCACTTTATACCTGTTTAATCACTCAATAAATTAATTAATAATCAGTCTAAAAATTTTAGTGAATTCGATACTGGGGACTTAAACCAGACTCAGAATGAAATAAATTCTCAACAACTTCTCTCATTTTCACATATTTATTAAATGAAATGATGATTAAAAGACATTGCAGTGATTTCATTAACCATGAAATTAAACTTGTAAATGATAGATTAACAATGTCAACATTTGCAGAACCAGGGTTAACTGTGAAATAAATTTAGATCAGTTTGAAGATAACAGATTATGGAAACAACGCAAATTTATGGGGAAAGTTTTACTAATTATATGAAAAGTTCTGGATTACTCTAAGAAAATGAAAATGGGATTTTAATTAAAAGGAGTAATGTTAATGATTCCTTAATTTGCATCTGATTAGATATTGAATTATTATCGAACCTCAGAAGTTTAATTCAGCAGATGAACAATATTTCAGCTCACGTGACAAGCGTTTGATGTTGAAGATCCTTCTGCGTTGTCCTGTAGTTCTTAGATGGCTCCAAAAGTTGGAATATTTGACCAGCAAACATTCTTTGATGAGGGATGAGATTGGTATGTTTGATCCCAATGGTTGAAATCCAGCCGAGGCGTCTAATCTTCGTGGCATGCTGATTCCTTCAGCACGTGTGATCGTGGGGAGCTGCGTCTTCTCTCCTCTTCGTTGGCAAGCGGCTTTCCCAGGGAATTCGATAATAATTAAAAATATCTAATCTGATCTCAAATTAAAAGAGTTTCAGACTTTAGATAAAAGAGCTTCTGGTATGGGATTGGTCAATAAAAATATTATAAAAATAAAGCTTACATTAAAATTAAAAACAGTGGCTTTACAGAAAGTTTAACAGGAAAAAGTTATAAGAATAAACG
Organism: Pholidichthys leucotaenia; assembly: GCA_020510985.1. Classification (NCBI taxonomy): domain Eukaryota; kingdom Metazoa; phylum Chordata; class Actinopteri; order Cichliformes; family Pholidichthyidae; genus Pholidichthys; species Pholidichthys leucotaenia. The sequence goes on along the minus strand of CM035847.1, from coordinate 246,443,739 downwards.
TCTAGGATTGGAGTTTAACTCCTAATTAGAATTTGTCATGGATGGCCCTCGCGAGCCATCATAAGACGCCACAAATCTCCAGTGAGTTTGCACGGTTTATTAAGGGAACAGAAAAGGGACAAAATAACCAGCCACAGGGGGCTAAAACACACTGTGACAAACCATCAAAGGCAGGGAATAACGGGAACATAAGGTAACACACTTAAGCCTGTTTTCCACTAGCCCAGCACACCTCGGTACGGCTCGATTCACTTCAGTACGGCTCGGAATGCTTCTGTCTCCATTAGCACGGTGTTGTGCTTGTGCTGTGATGGTTTGTGTTAGGAGGTTTTAGAAGCGGGGCGGCGGCAGATTCTCAGCGAGGCGGGGCCACACTCCCGTGACGTTACGCACCCGACTGAGTCCTTATTTACACGAGACAAAAAATGGAGGATCCAAGGATTATTGCCTTGCTCGCTCTGTGGTTTTGTCTCACAATTAATTTTATCTCATAATTAAGCTGCAACAACACAAGTCACTTTTGTTTTGAATTAACTGCCAAATGACCTAGAAATAATGAGCTGAAACTTGTTTTTATTCGTATTAAATAATGAGACAGTGGCACACTGGCCAACACCAAATTGTATTATTTTTTACATCCTAGGGCATTTTGGATGTACTGAATTAAAAAAATTCATGTTTTTCACCTTCAGGTCAACGTTTGGAACAACAGTATTATTATTTTCCGTTTAGATGATGCTACACTCCTTCTAAAGTATTGTAAATCTCTGAATTTGGAATGCCGATAGAACATTCAGTTTGCATATACTTGTACCTACTTTGACTTGGTGCTAATTTTTTATGATATTTCAATAAAAAGAACAGAAAGCTTACAAAAAGATTTCTTTTTTGGTCTAGTTAAAAATTACATTACCTTTACAATGGTTGACCCCTGACAGGATGATCAGCATCATTTTGATCAGACTAGGCAATGGAATTTCTATGTAATTATACTGTTTTATAATTCAGTGTTATAACAGACAAATCACACTTTCCAAAACAATTCCATTTTATTATATACAAAATATTAAATGAAAAAAAAACTTTGCAACACAACATGAAGGTTAATCGGCATTTTATACACGCCGACCACTGAGTGCCTCTACACCAGCTTCCCAAACTGGGTCACGAAGACTCGGTTGAATGAAGCCGTCTCTGCCAGCTGTGGGTCATGAAGGCTGGGTTGAATTAATCCGTGCGGGCTGTCGCGGCGGACACGTGGGATGATTCTACAAGGAAAATGCACACAATAAAATACAGCACGAAAGTGCAAGATATACAGAAAAGACAATAGTTTTTAACAAGAATACATAAGCTTATTTCAGCGTATTGTTCACATGAATAATTAAAATAAAAGCTTTAGTCCGCAGTGTGCTGCAATAAAGCAGCGATCATCATCCACAAATGAACACCTTTTTTATTGCATAAATAAACTGAGCGTCTTACCGAATATATTTGCGAAAAAATGTACAATAAAAAAAAATTAAAACTCACCGTTAAAGGACTCCGATGTCGAGCCCTCCCGGTATATTTTTTCATTTCGGGCGGCTCCGTCTAACTTGCGCTGGATACGTTCGTCTGACAATGCAGTGAGCAGACACTGCACCTCCTTATTGGTCCATGGAACACCCTTATTACGCGAAGCCATTTTAGATAGAGAATAAATGAAAATAGCACAGCAATACACTGAAAAGAAACCGCCAGCAGTGGTTACGTGCTGAGTAAAGGCGGTCGTGAAGATTCTTTTTTTTTTTTTTTTCAAAAACTTTATTGAGAAGGTCGTGAAGATTCGGTAGAAGAGGAGGAGGAGAGGGGCGGTTACAACCTGACCAATCAGCGCCGGTTACGACCTGACCAATCAGCGGCGACCAGTCTGTTAACGTCACAACACGGCACAGCTCAGCACTGCTGTACCCTGCCCTGGAGCGGGGCTGAGAATCGCGGCTGTTAAACCGTGTTGGGGCTTGTGGAAAAGCGTACAAAGCGTGCTGAGCCGTCCCGTGTCGCGCTAAAGCGTGCTAGTGGAAAAGGCCTTTTACAGTCACTGAAGGAGAATAGTCAACGAATGAACAGAGGGATGCTCCAATAACGTCTGACCATGGGAAAGTTCTCGACGAGACTGCCACACATTTCGCTCCCAACTGGCCTCTTAAGTAAGGAGCAGCTGATGACACGAAATGTGGCTCAGCTGACAGCTCTGACAGCCGGAAGCCCCTCCGAGCGCTGTCACAATAAGAGCTCGGAGAGCAAAAGGGCCACACAGCCGTCACATGGCCGGAAATGGTGCATGGCTCGAGCGCGGACTAGATCGGCGCTCGAACCATAACAGTACCTCCCCCCCCAAGAGCGAACTACGAGCGCCCTATGACACCCAACCCCCCCCCCCCCCCCCAGGGTGGGCGGATGGGGGAACAGGCCTGGAGGGTAAGAGCCAGCAAGAGAGAGGAAAAAAAAACAAGACGGATACAGGGAACGAATGAGACAATTACAGAGTAAGAAAAAAAAAACACAGAAATACTCCATAATGTACCTACAGGCGGGATAATACGCCCAAATAAGGAACACTAAGCCCATCGGCCATAAACAGACACTCGGGTCAAACGACCAAGATACAAAGTTTCAAGGAAAAAAACACATATCATCCCCCACAAAGGAAAGGGGGGAGAGGAAAAAAAACACCCACTACAAAAGTTGAAACCCTGCAGTTGTAAATCCACACACACAAACTGTACAGGCAACGAATGGACATTAAAACAGAGGGAAAAACAAAAAACACCCACTAGGGAGCGGTGACATATGCAATTTCATACATATACAACTTTGTACATAAGACCCCCGCACATCCCAAAAGGTTACAGGAGAACAGAAACAGAACGCCAGGGATGATGCAGTCTAAACACCACAGCATGAAAGCCGATCATTCGGGGGGCCGCCCTGCATCTAGCGTCCATGTTGGACCCCGATTGGGTCAGCGCGGCACCCACGACGGACCCCAATTGGGCCGGAGCAGCAACCGCGATGGACCCCGATTGGGTCTCGTCTGAACCCACGTCGGACCCCGATTGAATCGGAGCAGCACCCACGATGGACCCCGATTGGGTCAGTGCCGCACCCGCAATGGACCCCGACTGGGTCGGCGCAGCACCAGAAACGACCTCCATCCCTGGACCCAGAACCTCCCGCGCAGCGACCGGGAATGACTCCGCACCGGTGATCCTGGGAGAAGGCTCAGGAGAAGGAAAAGAACCGGGATCAGGATCACCAGTAGCAACAGAGCCCAGTGAAACGGGCTCAGATGCAGCAGACGGCTGCACCTGGCTCATCTCCTCGAGAGGCAGGCAAAAATGCTCCAGAACTGATAGAAGGAAGACAAAATAGAGCACTTGCCTGCACTCGAGTTCTGTCACTATCCAGGACTTCGTCGATCCGGGCTCAGGACGAAGAAGGTCGTCGCCTTACTCCCACTCGGCTGTGGCGGGCTCCGCAGCCGGCATGATGTTCCTCACAGCCTAAAGAACCTCCAACGCTGACGTCCACACTGACGACCCGCACGGCTTGGTGGCAGGGGTTCCTGGATCTGCTGGATTGGACCGCTCTTCCGTGGAGACCCGGGGATGCTTCATCGTCGGCGCAGGCTCCAAACTGCAGTCCGCTCTCCTCCTCTGCCCATGACGTGGCTGCGGGGCTGGAACCAGGCTATCCAGGGCTGCAGGCTCCCACCTCGTTCGGTGGCGTAGGCCTGGCACCACAGAACACTCAGAGGAAGAAGACACAGAGGTAGCAGCTCCATTACTATTTACTGCAGCAGGTAGAGGGAGTTCAGGGGACTGTGAACCCCGAACTCCGCCCCCAGGAATCAAGCAAGACAATTCATCTAATATGGAAACAGAATGAAAACTTACTTGCCTGACCCGTGGGGGCCCGATGGAACACGCTGCAGTGGACTTCGTTTTTCCCTTGCCCCACTGGATGGTGACGGAGGGCCCCCTGGGAGGACAAGGAGGAGCCGCTCGCGGTGGATCCACGACGGGCGTCACCGAAGCAGGACTCATAACCCTCACAGGAGCCGAGGAAGACGTCAAGGAGGAGGGGATGACAGCCGAAATGATCTGGGCACCTGAAGCTGACGGAACAGCGGGAGGAGGTGACCCTGGGAGAGAGGCTGCGGGAATTCCCTCCTGACGAGATGTAGGAGCGGCAGCTGTCAGAGAGGCAGAGTCTTTGCAATGACCCGGAACAGGATCCGGATGGGGTTCTTGCTGAGGCCTTTTGTTAGCTATGTGACGACGGTTACCAGCAGAGGGCGAGGCGAAGGAGAGATTCGGGAAATTCCGCTCCGGTACAGAAACAGAACCAAGCAGGTTGGCGAACTCTGGATGGTCCTTTAACGCTGGATTCCTCTCCACCAGCCTGACTGCCGCCGTCACATGCTGTAATATAAATGTGTTTTTTAATGTGTGCCCTGATTTGTTTCTCAGTTGTTTTTAATATGTTTTAACAATCCAGTTCTCTTCCCATGAATCCAGTTCTCTTTATCTTAAGGCACACCATGACCTGGACAGTATGACCTGTTTCTAGAAACTGTTTTCCTTAGCACAGCAAGTTTCTCACTCCTTAAATCACTGTTGCATGCTTATGAAACGAAGGCGTGACCTTTATTCCTTATATGTGTATTGGGAGAAATGTAGCAGGTGTTCCTGTATGTTTTGGGAATTGCCTGGGAACAGAAATTGGCCCTTCCTGTTCCCCACGCAATTCTATGATGGGAGGGGGGGGCTTGCTCGGAGCAGAGATGGCCACTCTGTTCTGTACCTAGCCTTCCTTTAAAAACAGGGGTTTTCCCTCAATACGGGGAGTCTGCCGTGAGTTTTCTTGCGCAAAAACGTCCGGCTGAGAAATCACGCTCTTCCTGGCCGTGGGCTCCCGGTCACCTGTATCAAACGGTAAGAGCTTGTGAAATGACATGAAATGCATTGATCCTTGTGTGTGAAGGAAATGTGTGACATGCAATGATTTCTCTTTTGTGTATGGAGATATGGTCTGTGGGGAATAAAGAGATACAGTTTTATTCTAGCAGCCGTGTCTCAGTGTGAATACTTTGTCTCAGTGTACATTCTTTTCTATGTGCCGACTTCTCACGAACCTGTCTAAATATTTTCATAAAACATTCTGGCGTCACGAACAGGATTCGAGGAAAATTAATAGAGGTCAAAGAGGAGCTGTGCATAGAAAAAGTCATGTTTAAGAACAGACAGAAACAAAGTGTAGCCGGGGGCTCTTCCGGCGATTGTGTGGTTCCAGGTTGGGATGGCTTATGGAAGCAGGTTGGTGTGTGTTTAGCTGATGGAGGTGGCAGATTAGCGCCATGGGCAGATTTGGTAGGGGACAGGTCCCCTTCGGTGATGTCTGCGTGTCTACGGGGTATTGAAGTTGCTCCAAAAGCTCCGCTGAGCGGAATTCAGCAGCAGGTGCGGTGTTGTGTGAGTAGCCGTTCTTTCTCTCCCATCGGCAAGGGGAGAGGCGAGCAGCGCTACATGTAAAAAAATAAACCTCCTTTTCCTTTCTCTCTCTCTCTCTCTCTCTCTCTGTGTTCCTCGCTCTCCCAAAGGGGGCGGGTGAGGGATAATTCTCTCTCTCTCTCTCTCTCTCTCTCTGTTCCTCGCTCTCCCAAAGACGGCGGGCGCGGGAAGTTCTCTCTCCCTCCCTCTCTCCTTTTGCCTGAGGGGCGGGGGAGAGGCAAAGTTTGGCCTTTAGAAAAAAACAGAAGGTGAATTTTCTTTGCTGGCAAGTGAAGAATGCAAGAGGCGGGGCTGCCTGCCTCACAAGACTTGGGAGATGGTGAGTTGCATAAAGGAAATATAAAAACAATAGGAATCAACAGTGAACAAAGAGGACAGTTTGATCCAGTTTTTAATGGATTTGGAACAAAGCAGAAGCTCTCCCAGAGGGTGAAATTTCTGGGAATCTGCTGGAATAAGGGAGAAAGGGAAATCACAGATAAAGCCCGAGAAAAGATAATGACTTTTGCCACTCCGCACACCAAAAAGGATGTGCAGCGGTTTGTTGGGCTGTTTGGATATTGGAGGAGTCACATTCCTCATTTGGGGCAAATTTTGCAGCCTTTATATTAAGTGACAAGGAAAAAAGAGCAGTTTGAGTGGACAGAAAAACAGCAAGTGGCTTTTGACATGGCCAAAGAGGCCATACAGCAAGCTCTATCATTAGGAAAACTGCAATCTGGTCCAGTTGAGTTGCAGGTGTCAGCTCGGAATAATTATGCAAATTGGAGCTTATGGCAAAAACAAGGCAAACAACGGAAACCTTTGGGTTTCTGGTCAAGGAAGCTGCCGAGTGCAGGAATTTGTTACACGCCTTTTGAAAAACAACTATTGGCGTGTTATTGGAGTTTGGTGGAGACAGAGGCATTAACTGCAGGGCATGAGGTGATCATGAGGCCATTGATACCTATTCTGACGTGGGTAATGAGTAACCCCACCACACATCGGATAGGTACCGCCCAGGAGAGTAGCATCATTAAGTGGAAATGGTACGTGTCTGAAAGAGTGAAATCTGGACAAAAAGGAGTTTCGGTCTTGCATGAACAGGTTGCTGATGTCCCAGAGGCAGATGAGTCTTGTTTTGAAGTTGAACAGCTGCAGGAGTCGCCTGTGTTAACAGGGCCCTGCTATGATGAACTTACAGAAGAGCAGAAAAGCAGGGCGTGGTTTGTGGATGGCTCTTCTCAGTGGGTAGCGGGAAAATGAAGGTGGAAAGCTGGGGCTTTCAACCCTCATCTGGGGCAAATTTTGGAAGAAATGGGTGAGGGAAAAAGCAGCCAATGGGCCGAGTTGAAGGCCGTACACATGGTGATACAACATGCGAGTGTGTCAGGAGCATATATTTACTCTGACTCCTGGTCAGTGGTTAATGGGTTAACCACATGGATGCCTACATGGCAGTCCAATCAATGGCGGATTCAAAAGAAAGAGGTGTGGGGTAAAGAGTTGTGGGAGGAAATCTGGCAAAAGGTTCAAGGGGTCACGATCCATGTCACCCATGTCGATGCCCATACCCAAAATATGGACTCAGAAGCCCTCCACAATAGCTATATTGATGGGGTGGTTAGAGCAATGTCAGTGGAGAGGCAATCCACTGCGGATTTGGCCCGGTGGGCCCATGAAAAGAGTGGACATTGGGGAATTCAAGCTACCACCCAATGGGCCAGGGATAGAGGCATTGATTTAAAAACTGATGATGTAAAGACAGCCATTGAACAGTGTGAGGCCTGTCAGCATCACAGAAGAGGTGTCCCACAACATCTCACTGGACATATACAAAGGGGAAAGAGCCCAGGACAAATCTGGCAAATGGATTTTATTGGTCCTCTTCCAGAGTCACAACGGTGTAAATATGTATGCACGGTTGTGGATACATTTTCGGGTGTGGTAGTAGCACACCCAGCCAAAGTGGCTAATCAGAAGGCCACACTGGCCTGTTTGGACCTAATTGAAAGGTTCTATGGGCTACCTGTACAGATTCAAACTGACAACGGGACCCATTTCACCGGAAACCTGGTGAAAGATTGGGCCAAACACAATCATGTGGAATGGATTTATCACGTTCCATATCATCCCCAAGCTGCGGGTTTAATTGAGAGAATGAATGGGTTGTTGAAAGCCACCTTGAAAAAAGAGGGATAAACAATAGTTTGGAAGGGTGGGAAAAAACGCTTACCACAAGCGCTGAAACAGCTAAACGATAGACCCATTGCACCTGGTACAACACCACTGAACCGAATGATCACTGTCAATCTTGAACAATTTGAAGGACAAATTATTGAGATGTGGAAAATTAACCCAGAGGCAACACTGCCAGTGCGAGCGACGAAAGGCTCGGCTGGATTAGATCTAAGAGCTATGGAAACTCTCACCTTAGTACCAGGAACACCCACTGTGGTAAAAACCGGACTAGGGTTGAAATGTCCGAATGGAATGTATGGTCACATATTGCCAAAGTCTGGATTATCCCTGAAAGGTTTAACGACTCTAGCAGGTGTGATTGACAGTGATTATCAAGGAGAACTGGGGGTGGTGTGCTATGTACTGGGATCAGAGCCCATAACCCTGAATAAGGGGGATGAAGTGGCCCAATTGGTCATTATACTATGTCTAATGACTGACCCTGAAGAGATTGCTAAGCCGGCTGTGATGACGCAAAGGGGCGAAAAAGGCTTTGGTTCCACAGACAAATCTGGGGCCAAAGTATGGGTGAGGCAAGAAAATGGTCCTCCCCGCCCGGCTGAGATCATAGCTCAAGGGACGGATCAGGTGGTGACCATTTTGTATCCAGGAGAGGAAACCTGGATAAATGTACTAGTATCAAAATGTTATCTAAGGGAGAACTAATTCTGTGCTTTCTCCTCTCCTAAGTATGTGCTTGCTTTGCAGGAATGTTCGGGTGGAGATTGGTGATTGAATACCCGCCACGTCATGGGTCTTCTTCAACACCCCCACAAGCACCGAGGACATGGCTATGTCGTCTGCTGGGACATGTGCCGCCCTGCCCTCATTGTGATCGTGTGGATGAGTATCGCCGGTTGCTGGATCCAGATCCACGCCACACCAGGCCAAGAAATGTTTGAGGTGGACCAACCTGTCTCGCTGAGCTGGAAGGAGAGTCGGGTCGGTGCCAATCGGAGCCAAGACGGTTTCTATTGTTTATCAAACCAAGAGTGCAAGATACTGAACTTAACCAGCCACTGTCCTATTTACATATGCCCCAAATGTGTCAAATACCAATATAATGTGTCTGCGGTGGAGAAGGGGTGTATAGTTAACTTGACTGCCAATGTAACCATATGTGTGGCCAAAGTGGTTAATGACTTACTGAAATGTTACACTACCTTAAATGGTACAAAGCTATCCATCAACATAACGGGAGATAAGGAAGTGTATTTGATGAATGGAACAGTCATAAAGGGTCGACGCATCCCCTTTGTGTACCTTATTCTGGTGGTCGACAAAAACCCAAAGCATACATCCCCGACGAATCTGGCACCCATACTGTCGACATGTACAACAGTAGCCACACAAACCAGCCATATCACCGTCAATTGGATGGTAAAGATACCACCCATTCCCAAATGTTCAAAAAGAAAGAAGAGAGCATGGTATGACACGTTGCTGGGAGGATTTGGCACAGTTTTGGGAATCGCCAACACCATTAACAACGAGGTAACCAGATCAATGTTGGCAGATACTGGACATCAAACGTCTTTAGGCATTCAACAAGTTGGATTTTGGATGCCTACGGTGGTGGGGCCTCAAATGGAGGCCGCCAATCTGTTTCAAAAACGTTTGACTTGGGATTTGACCATGTGGAATGCTACGAGTGAATTGATGACAAACATCACTCGCGCTTTCAATTGGACTGTGTGCAACATTCAAGTTTTGGATATCCGCATGCAGTTGGAACGTTTTACTCGCATTGTCACTACCAATCACGCTCGACAATGGCGAGACGTGTGGAACATCACTGAAGAATGGTGGTTAATTCCGCATCCTGAAAAAACCATCTGCAATAGCACGATGTGTAGCGGGCAATGGACTCAATTAAATGTTACAGAAGCTGTTGATGTGTGCAAATATCATGTGTTACCAGTAATTACTGCTACAGCATTTTGGTTTATTCAATTAAAAGGGGGATGGTTTGCTCCAGGGCAGAATAACACCTGTGATTTATCAGAATGTGATTTGACTGACCAAGGATATGCATGCCTAAGTCGAGCAATATATACTGAACCATGCTTAACCATGACAGAGGCACTATGTGAATGGAGAATAGAAAAACCTCGTGACATGATGTGGCAAATAGGGCCCCATACTCTATGTGTAGCCACTTTAAACTCCCATCCAATGTTGCCTAGGGTACCTTTCACTGGGTGTCTGCATAGTGTTCACATGTGGCAATGGCATAATCGGACATATCGTCTTACCAACTTCTCTAGTGAGGCCCACCTGACCGCCCTGCAATGGCGGGTGCTGGAAGTTCCATGGCAGGTGTCCCTGGATCGATTCAGAGGCGCACTGAATGGATCCACGGAGATACAACAGCTCATTGGTGATCATATGTCTAATGTGCGTGCTGCAGTGATATCCACTGTGGTGGCCCAAGGAAAGGTATTGCATGCAGCCCATCAGATAGAGCAAGCTTCTGCTCATCACTGGTGGGATATATTCTCAGGCATGTCAGTCACTGCTCGCACAACACTGGTGCCTCCCCTAGCTATATTAGTTGCTGTTCTATGTGTCTTAACACTATGCAATTTCAGTGCTTTCTGCTATATTAGAAGAGTAAAACAGGTTTTAAGTAGAAGAATATATAATTCTCTGGCAAAATGAAAATAAAAGTTATCTTTCGAGATGGAGGATATGGTACCACATCTTGCAAAGTAGAGGTGAGTGCTGAACCTCCTGGTCACTGGATATGTTATAGCTATGCTGTAGGTCCGAGTAGTGAATGGAATTGGTACACTAGACATTTTACCACAAGAAATGAGTTATTATGGCATGTTGTAACATGCATTTGGGACATTAATTGGGTGGAATTAAATCACCACAATGGTATTGGAATACCTTACGAGGATGAAAGTATTCCCCAAGAAGACAGTAATTACCCAATGTTCTTCACCAACTGATAGAACAAATAAGGTCAAAGGGTGGAAAATGTGATATAAATATTTTTAATGTGTGCCCTGATTTGTTTTTCAGTTGGGGAAGAAGGCACTTAGTTGGGGAAGAAAGCAATTATCTTCACCAACTTAACAACTGATCACAAATAAGGTCAAAGGGTGGAATGTAATATAAATGTGTTTTTTAATGTGTGCCCTGATTTGTTTCTCAGTTGTTTTTAATATGTTTTAACAATCCAGTTCTCTTCCCATGAATCCAGTTCTCTTTATCTTAAGGCACACCATGACCTGGACAGTATGACCTGTTTCTAGAAACTGTTTTCCTTAGCACAGCAAGTTTCTCACTCCTTAAATCACTGTTGCATGCTTATGAAACGAAGGCGTGACCTTTATTCCTTATATGTGTATTGGGAGAAATGTAGCAGGTGTTCCTGTATGTTTTGGGAATTGCCTGGGAACAGAAATTGGCCCTTCCTGTTCCCCACGCAATTCTATGATGGGAGGGGGGGGCTTGCTCGGAGCAGAGATGGCCACTCTGTTCTGTACCTAGCCTTCCTTTAAAAACAGGGGTTTTCCCTCAATACGGGGAGTCTGCCGTGAGTTTTCTTGCGCAAAAACGTCCGGCTGAGAAATCACGCTCTTCCTGGCCGTGGGCTCCCGGTCACCTGTATCAAACGGTAAGAGCTTGTGAAATGACATGAAATGCATTGATCCTTGTGTGTGAAGGAAATGTGTGACATGCAATGATTTCTCTTTTGTGTATGGAGATATGGTCTGTGGGGAATAAAGAGATACAGTTTTATTCTAGCAGCCGTGTCTCAGTGTGAATACTTTGTCTCAGTGTACATTCTTTTCTATGTGCCGACTTCTCACGAACCTGTCTAAATATTTTCATAAAACACATGCTTTATCACCTGTGTAGGGTGAACGGCGGAGCGAGCAGCTGCCACTCGGTCCCTGATGGAAACAGCTGTCAGACGTAGCGTCTCGGGGGGAATTCCGACTGATGACACACTCTCTCAGGGATCACCCCTGGGCGGTGCGAACTCCTGGCCTGGAGCGGGGACAGGAATGGGATCCTGAAGCGAGGAGTGAGGATACCTCCTCTTCGGCTTCCTGCCAGGGTTTCCCTCCAGCCCACGGAATCTCTCCCACTGCACAGCGATGTCAACCTTCCTCGCCATGACTTCCGGGTGGTTGGAATAGCGGGGAAGGCGATTAATAATATCCTCAGCAAGGTCCAAGTGCCAGCGTACATCGCTGAGAGTGTCGTAGAGGCCAGCCGTGAAGATAGTTCCATCAATGTAGTCCAGGGACTCCACCAGCTTGTAGCCCAGGCTCCAAGCGCGGCCTCTGTGTGATGACATACTCTCCCAGCACACCGGTACCCAGACAAGGGGAAACAACAAGTCCAATTTAGGCAAAACTCACCAGGACTGGCGTCTCAGTCTGGCGGCAGTCTACTGTCATGGATGGCCCTTGCGAGCCATCATAAGACGCCACAAATCTCCAGTGAGTTTGCATGGTTTATTAAGGGAACAGAAAAGGGACAAAATAACCAGCCACAGGGGGCTAAAACACACTGTGACAAACCATCAAAGACAGGGAATAACATAAGGAACATAAGGTAACACACTTACAGTCACTGAAGGAGAATGGTCAATGAATGAACAGAGGGATGCTCCAAAAACGTCTGACCATGGGAAAGTTCTCAACGAGACTGCCGCACATTTCGCTCCCAACTGCCCTCTTAAGTAAGGAGCAGCTGATGAGATGAAATGTGGCTCAGCTGACAGCTCTGACAGCCGGAAGCCCCTCCGAGTGCTGTCACAATAAAAGCTCAGAGAGCAAAAGGGGCACACAGCCGTCAGATGGCCGGAAATGGTGCATGGCTTGACTGCGGACAAGATCGGTGCTCAAACCATACAAGAATTGAGCTCAAAGAAAAAAGAATCAATTCCCAGATGTTTAAGAGAAAAGAAAAAAAAACATTAAAATTATAAAGAGGTTACAAACAAAACATGATACTTCAGGCTCTGTGATCGTAGAAAAGAAACACGTGGGATAAGTCCTTTGTTCTCCAGTGGTTCTCCGCTGTAGACATGAAGACAACAGAAGTGAAAAGCCGAAAGAGAGATGAAGTGATGCCACAGTTCCTTTTTATCTGCGGAGAATTTTCACGGGCCTCTGTGATTGACAGGAGCCCCCAGCCAATAGGCTTCCTTTGTGGGTGGGCTTTATGAACTTTAGTCCAATGAGCAAACAGTCTTTTGTCTGGAACAAACAACACTGAGGGCTGTTGTCAAGTAGAGATTGGCTGCTGACAGTCACATGATTTGATATACGCTTTGCAAATTCTAATACACAACTTTCAATACTGCAATATTCCTCTTTACATTTATGTATAACTCTAACCTATTTCAGTGTTCATGCAACTTATAAATCAACATGCAGCAATAAACATTCATTTAAACATTTTAACTTGCATATATATATAAAATCACGGATTAATATATTTCACACCCACTGACTGATTTTCACATTAAAACATAAGGGTCCATTTACTTTTCCTGGTGTCTCCAGGGTTCTGTTCCATGTCTCCACGTTTATGGGGCCATAAAGTCAAAACAGGAAATGCATTAGGGTGAATTCCTTAGACTGGTTTTAACAAAGGAATGTGCGTTCAGTTGTGGCCTGGGGTAAAAGAACAGTTTCCTTGCTGTCTTTTTCCTGGGTGAAACAATGTCTTGAAGCAGAATAATAATTCTTATTGATGAGCCAAAGTGAGATGATGCTACAGTCCCCCCCTTTTTGGCATTGACGGTGAGTTTTATTCAGTGTTGACACCATACCTACGCATCAAATTCCAATTTGGCGATTCTTGATCCAAATGCTGAACTAAAGGTTCTGATGTCCATAAGTCTTTAGCTTGTAAACAGTATCTATTTCAAAGTGTAGACCCTTAAATTTGGTTTTCGGGAAAACTTATAGAAATTTTCAAAAATAATTTGGGTATGACCAAATATAAACATTGTATAATTGCCTAGGATATACTAAAATGCTGTATATGCAGGTAAAGGCTTAAAAGTTCACGGTGGCGCAGTGGTTTAGCACTGTGACAGCACAGTTTTACCCTCGGCCGGGGGATCGCGGGGATCATGAGATCGTGGGTTCGATCCCAGCCCCCGACCAACAGTGAGCTGTGTGGAGTTTGCATGTTCTCCCCGTGTTGTGTGGGTTTACTCCGGGATTTCTCCGGTTTCCTCCCGCATACCAAAAAACATGTAGGTTTAGGGCGCTCACGCCCGCAGCGACCAGCAGCCAGTGGCTTGTCACCAGACTGCAAACCAAATCTACCTACAGGTACAAATAAGTAACAAAAAAAAAAAAAAAAGTTCTGGGTACAAAAGTGTGAACTAGAAGTACACTACCATTCAAAAGTTTGGGGTCACCCAGACAATTATTTTGTGTTTTCCATGAAAAGTCACACTTATTTACCACCATGAGTTGTAAAATGAATAGAAAATATAGTCAAGACATTGACAAGGTTAGAAATAATGATTTGTATTTGAAATAATAATTTTTTTCCTTCAAACTTTGCTTTCGTCAAAGAATCCTCCATTTGCAGCAATTACAGCATTGCAGACCTAACATGATTGCACAAGGGTTTTCTAATCATCCATTAGCATTCTGATGCAATGAGCAAACACATTGTACCATTAGAACACTGGAGTGATAGTTGCTGGAAATGGGCCTCTATACACCTATCTAGATATTGCACCAAAAACCAGACATTTGCAGCTAGAATAGTCATTTACCACATTAGCAATGTATAGAGTGTATTTCTGATTAGTTTAAAGTTATCTTCATTGAAAAAAAGTGCTTTTCTTTCAAAAATAAGGAAATTTCTAAGTGACCCCAAACTTTTGAACGGTAGTGTATGTGGGTTTTGACATACTTAAGATAAATGCTTTGGGTTTGCTGAAAAATATCTATTCAAATTTCAAAAGTAGTTTAAATGTGCATAAAAATCTAAATAGAGTGCAAAGAATATGTATTTGTATATACGCATGCATGTATTCAAAAATCTTAGGAGTGTAGGTCAAAAGCAAAATTATACAAAAAAAATTCTTGCTCATATTTGAGGTAGAGGTTTAGACTAATCAATATTGAGGTAACTCAAGGAGGTTCAAATTGAATTGGTTTAACTAGACTAAACCATGGTTCCATAGATGTCCAAATCATAGGGTGTTTGAGGCTTTTGTTCAGAAAAACTGAGTGGACATGGGATGTCATCATCATGCTTTGAATGGCAACGAAAAGTAAATCTGGATTTACTGTGAAAAGGATAAGATGATGTGATAGCATATTCATTGCTAAAGTGTTAACTGAAAAGCTAATGTTTCTAGCTACTTCTGAGAGTAACATAGACATTGGCTGTGTGTGAGCATAGTCAACCTCTAGCACAAAGAGCAAAGAGTTCAAGACCTTGTTGAGTTTGACTGAAGCTTCGGAGCAAGCATTCAAAACCAACACAGTGTCTTGTAAGATTTTAGTAACGGTTTGTGATTTGACGATCTAGCGTTTCGGTTTAGCGGTGTTGACCGAGTTAACAGTGGGCGTGCTAAGGCTAACAAGAGACTCTAATGATGAGGCTGTTCTTGAGAATCCACCTGGGGATGGTTGGCTTTTTTTCTTGACTTGGCACAGTTCTGACTGGGTAACAGAAGGTGTGATTGCTAGGCAGATGGCTAAACTGATAAACAGGAGGGCCATCATCCTGGCAAACAGGTAACAGTGAGTAACTTTGGATCTTAATCTTCTTGTTGAATTTTCTTTAGATACCTGATTGGCAAATGAAAATTCTTCTGAGGTGGGACAATTTCTTTTGGAGATTGCACTCAAAACCTTAGACTGTTTTTCACCTTTGATGGGAATTTTGATGTTGTTAGCTCAAACTAATGGTGTTGAATGTTTTGTGTGTACTATTTGACAATAGTAAGTTGATTGAAATTTATTAGACTTTACAGAGGCCTTTGAAGATTAGTTTGAGGGATAATGTGGTTTTAATTTACCCTTTCCTTTTTGGAAGTTTTGGTGCAGTAAATGATTATTTGGAGAAATTTGACTGAGTGTACCTGAGGCTAGTAGTTAGCTACAGTTATTTCTCGGACGTAGGTTTGATTTTAATTTTATTTATGGACTTACTTTGACAGTGTTGTACCCGACAAGTCCCATAGGGTTTTGGTAAAGGTTACTCTAATTTTGGTGAGCCCATTTGAAAATGGGGTCCTGGGTTTGGTACTTGAGTGGCCAAAGTTTGTTGTTGACAATGTGTGGATTCATCCACTTGGGCAGAAATTTAGGAGTGATTTTCCTTTCCTGTAAATTGATTTTTGGTGTTTGTGGTACAAATGTGGGGTGGAAGATCTTGTCCCCCCTTTGCAGTTTGTCATGCGAGAGTCTTTGGTTGTTGTACACTTTGAGTCGTTTGGCAAATCGGTCCAAATGTTTTTGAAATACAGCCTTGGGAGCGTTGTATGTCGTTTTGACACATTTGTGTTCTGCAGGTGGAATGTTATGGGCGTTAGCAGTCATCACCCCCCTCTGGTTTCAAGGAACTTTGAGCAGTGGCGATGATGGTTCGTCAGAAGCCGGAACAGGAGTGCCATTGCATAGCTGCAGAGAAAGTTGTGTCGCATGAAGTGGTTTGAATTTTGGTTTGTCAAAGGTTTTAGACACGGGAAGCGCATGTACCATTTTATCCGATCAGTGTGTGACGGTTTTATGGATCATTTGGTTACAAGCTTGAGTAAATGTGCGCTTAGCATTTGCAAAAGTTGGGTTCATCGTCGCAAAAACTTGAGATTTTGGAGGGTCTAGAGAGCCGGCTGGTGTGGCTCTTGTGACCATGGAGGCCTCATGGGCGGGTGGGTGGGTTTCAAAATGTGACACCACCATTGAATCATGGGTATTAAGGGTTTCAAGGGGGCCGTTTGGGGTTTTCTGCTCGGCCATTGAGTTTTCATGGTCATATGCTTCCTTGGTTTGACCTTGTATTTGAAGGTGACTTTTGACTTCTTGTGGACAGTACTCACCTTATCTTGGCGGTCGCTTTCAATTGGTTGCAGTGGTTCCAACAGTGCTAGTTGTGTGAGACTTGGGGTGTCCAAAGTGTTCAGAGCAAAGCACTGTGATTCAGTTGTCCTTGTTGGGTCAAATGGGTGAGGGTGTTGCGTTTGAGCCCATAGTGTGAGTTTCTTGAAATCAATCAGTGGCTCAAAATGGTTCAGTAGGTCTTTGCCAACAAGCAATGGAATGGCGTCAAGTTTGGTCACATAGACCGGATGTGTCAAGGTCATGGGTCCAATGGAGATGTTTAGTAGTGATACGCCCAACAGGGTTGTTTTAGTGAGTGCATATGGTCGCACGGCTAATGAACAGGGTTCCAGTTTCAAATGTTTGTGAGCGCGGTTAGTGGCTACACGTAGTTTGTTAAAAAGGTTGTGTGATATGAGAGCGATGTCAGCAGCAGTGTCTAAAACAGCGTCCTGGCACATCACGTCTTCTAGGGTCAATGGAAGGTAGAATTTCCGTGCCACCCGTCTCTCGTTTAGATCGCATAGAAATTGTGGAACCGGTGGTTCAACACAGAGTTGTGAAATGTTGTTAGAGGAGTGGTCTGTGACCTGTTGTTGGGCTGCCATAACAGCACTAGACTGCGTTTAGTCCTTTTGGTTCTTCCTCATTTGCAAAAGAGATTTTCTTCTTGCGTTTTCTTCATTTGGAAAGTTTGCTTTGAGTTGTCATAGCTGATATAGCTAGAACGTTAGCAGTTTTATCTTCTTTGTTGGTTTGAATCTCCTCTAGGAGGTGTTTGACAAAGTCGATATCTTCTCTACTGAGAGTAGGAGTTTCTTCTTCCTTCCAAGGTTTGTGATAGGTCTCTGTTTCTGAGCTTCTGTGATGAGATGGAGACCATTTGTCGCGGTTACGTGTGTCTTCGTATCGGTATCTGTCATCATGGTAGTCTGTATCACGTTCTCGTGACCTATCCCGTGGATATGGTCTACGACGGTAGTCGGGTTTTCGCAAAGTTGGTCCAAAGTGATATCCAGAGGACCTAGTTTGGTTTTGACCTTGATGAGGTCGGCTGGAAAAATGTTTCGGCTGTTTATGTACTCACAGTGTAGGAGGTGGAGTAGAGCGAGGAGCTCCTTCCAACTCCAAGGTGTTAGATGCATCGCTAATAGCTAGGACTGTGGCAGGCTCAGCATGCTTCTTGTGACTTTGTTGCTGTTTTTGGAACGCATAGTGTGCAAACTCTTTCAGCTGACTTATTGAGTTTGACCTTGGGCTAGCTGTAACTCCAAGGTGATGACTCACAGTGGGATGGAGGTTTTGGATGAAGAGGGTCTTGAAATTGTGATCTTCTTCCATCCCTGGTGTATTTTGAGATCTGAAATATGCAAGTAGGAGTCTCTGGTAGTAGGCCTGTGTCGGCTCTGAGCGTCCTTGCTTCACAGCTAGGGTTGTGGTTAGCCCTGCCTGTAGGCAGTCATCGGAGAATTCCTTTTCGATGGCTTTGCAGAGCAGCATGTAGTCTGCGTTGATGTTTGCCGGCTGTCTGCCTATGACTTTTGATACTGACCTGTTAGATGTTAGTTTAATCAAATAGATGCGATCGTCAATCATAGCATCAGGATACTTACGCAGGTAGTAATCAGTGTCCTGTAAATAGACTTTGGCATCAGGTGAACCCATAGGTCCTGGATCAAATTTCGTGACAATTCACGCAATCTTGTCAAGGTCGCGGTCTGAAGGGGCACATGCACGCCGTCCATGCAGTCGTCGGTATTCGAAATGGAAATTGGGCAAGGGAGTGCGGTGGATGTCCCAGTGTTCATGTGCTTCCTTTAGGAGCAGTTGACATTCCTTGTAGTCATTCTTCACATTTTCAAGTTGACCTTCAACTCTTCTGAGTTCCTTCTTTGTGTCTTGAAGGGCATCTTCAAGTTCATTGTTGTCTTGGTGAAGCATGTCATTGTCATGCATCAACCATTTATTTTCTGACTCTGCACGGTCCAAATCTTGTACTGATTCATCCTGTTGATTTTGAGTTTTGTCGTTCTCTTCCTGGAGAGATTGTTCCAATTTTTTTTTTCAGTGTTTCATTCTCTTCTTGGAGAGATAGGATTGTTGTTTGTTGATTTGCTAGCTCGTTCTCGGCTACCTTTAATCTCGCGACTAATGTTAGCGCAAACTTACCTAACACACCGGTGAGGTCCTTGCCTTCTGGTGGTGTTCCAGTGTGGTCATTTAAAAGTTCTTCAGTGAGTTGCTTCAAATCTTCGGGCTGTGTTCTCTTGACCCGTGTTGTGAAGGTAGAAATTACATCAGAAGTCCATGCTTCTAATGTTGCTTGAAGGCCATCCAGTTTGGTAAATTGGTCGGTTGTCTGTTGACTCATCATGTTTTACCGTTTTTGTTATTTAGCAAAAAAAAAAAAAAATCAACTTGTTGATTATAGTTAATTTGTTAGACAAGGTTTGACCTTGAGTTTTTTATTTTACAACCGTGATAGTTGAAAGTTCCTTTTAGAATTTGTTCCAACTTGTAGGCTTGCAAGGTGGGAAGTGGAATTTTGAAATTATTCAGAAAAGTGTGGATGCTTCAGTTAACTTGTTTGTTGAAACTGTATGTTGATCAATAAAGATGAATTGAAATTGAGTTGAATTTGTGTTTCCAAAACAAAAAGGGACTTTAAATTGTGTGGATTGACTTCTTGACTTTGATTTTCAAAGTCTAGTATTGGAATTTCTGATCAATAACTAGCTTTGCAATTTTGCAGAATGTAACTTTGAAAGTGAGGATTTTATTTACAAAAAGAAATACAAAAACAAAAGGGGTTAAATGCTTTAAAGATTTAAGGTTATAAGTTTCCACTTTCTTTTGAAGTTAAGGCTTTCCTTTGCTTTTATTTGTAAAAGCCTATTTTCATTTGAAGCATTAAATGTTTTAAATATTTACAAATTAGAAACTAGTGAATTTTTTGAATATTTGGTATCCCGAGGATTTCTTAGGATTGATGCTAGTAGTGATTTGTTTTGATTGTTATCTATAAATTTCTTATTTACAGAATAATCAATGTTTGCACCTTTTGACTTTTCTTTTAAATCCTGGAAAAATTTTAAAATTATGCAAGTTGGTTCAATGTTTTTCTTTTCCTGTGGAGAAAACATGAACCAAGAAATGACACAATGAGTTTAAATAACACTTAGAGCTTTTAAGTGTTAATTGCTTAATGTGGCTTCCTAAATTTGAGAAAAAAATTATAAATATTCAGTGAATCTGTAAATTTGTTAAAATGCACAGGTTTAATCCTACTTTCAGGTTACTCTTGAGTAAACATCAGCATTAGATAGAATCCTTAAGCTAAAACTGGGTTCCTGTGGGAAAGGAATCACACAATATCACATCTAAAAAACAGCAAAATAAGCGCACATATAGCTTCAAAGTTTGCACTTTTACTTAAAAGTGTGTAAATATGTTTGCTTTTAACTTAAAAGATTGCAATATTTGGTTACATAAGTTATTAAATACAATAGGGGTGTTTGTATATTAAATTAAATTAAATTAAATTAAATTAAATTATATGTTCCTGCTGTAGGTATATCTATGCAGTGAGTGGGGTCTCATCACTGAGAAAAACTTTCAGCAGCCAACAAGTCTACTTCCTTTTGTTCATGGCACAAAACTTTGAATTGATGTTAAATTTAGTTTATTCCAAATAATATGGATTGCTTTGAAGTTACTTTGAAGACTAAATTTGTTTATAAATCGGCTTTAAAGATTAGGAGTTTAAATAAAAAATGCAGTCCCTATGTTTCACCACAAGATGGAGGCAGTTTTCATCTGCACTCCCAGAACAGGAAACCCAATGACGTCACTCGGGGAGTCCAGGGTCCCTTCCCAAAATGGTGGCTACAGGGAACCTGCTTTGAGTGGACTCAAGATGGCGTCACTTGGCTGTTCTACACATGCGCAGTTTTCGTGTACAGCTTGACGGTCGCGCGACTGTGAGCATGCACGTGACACTGTCACAGCCCGCTCTCGCCTGCTTTCCGCTCCAGCTGTGAGCACACCTACGCCTCATCAAGCCCAGGCTATTTAGCCCGCTCCGCCTTGAGCTTCAGTCTGGAGCCGTCTGCTCATCAACGACCATGCTACCTGCACTCGCCTTCTCTGCGACGTCTCTAAAGACTTCCAACCATCGCTTCCTACGTAAGCAATCATCCTTCTCCTCACCTTTTCTCCAGTCCTTCTCCCCTGTGCACAGGTGGACTCCCTGGCGGCGGATTCTTCCCCTGTCGTCATCCAACTCTCACCTGCAGCGCCGAGCGCACATTGGAGCGCTGTCTTCCAGGCAGGAGACCTGCAGCTTGCTGACGTTAACCACCAAGAACATCTGCAAGTAAGCCACAGTCCAAATATTAATCCACCGGGTCAGACTCAGCAACTAACCTCTCCTCTGCTCTGCCCTAGGGTTGCCTGGCTGCACGGCGCGCTGCTCCGCCCTCGGTGCATCCTGTCTTCCAGCAACACATCCACTCTCACACTCACGCATCCACACACGATCCACACACGCTTATTATTCAATAAATCATTGTTGCAATTGACTCGAGCCTGTGTGCGTGTTCCCTGGGCCAGAACTCATGTCAGTACGGCTCCAGCAGCGCGACCCAGCGGACAGCGGGCTCGCACACCGGTTAACCAACTTGGAGGCTCGAGTCGATCTGGTCATACATCAGCAACAGGTGATTTTAAACCAGCTCACCGTAATCACCCGCCGGCTGGATCGTCTGGATCCCCCGCAGGTGTTTCCTCCGGCTCCTCAAGGCGGGCTAGCTCCCGCCGCTCCTCCGGCTGGCCAGGCTAACCCGGGGGCACCAACCCGGCTCACTCCCGTTCCCACGCCCACGCGCTTCGGCAGCAAGCTCGGTGAGGCGCGTGGGTTCCTTCTCCAATGTGAGTCAGTGTTCCAGCGTGTTCCCGGGGACTTCCCGACGGATCACAGCCGAACTGGTTACATCGCCAACCTCTTGGAAGGGCGAGCGTTAGCCTGGGCCTACGCCATCATGGCGCGATCCAGCTACGCTAACCTAACTTACGCTCAATTCGTCCGAGATTTTAATGAGGTGTTTGACCATTCGGACCGTGACAACGTGCTAACAACCCGGCTGCTAAACCTTCGCCAGGGTAGCCGGTCAGCCGCCGACTACGCTGTCGACTTCCGGGTTGTGGCGGCGGAAGTTGGATGGGGAGATGCTGCCCTCTGCAGCATTTTCATCCGTAGCCTGAGCTCTAGCCTCCGGGACAAACTGGCCTGTAAGGATCTGCCGGAGCGGCTCTCCGAGCTGATTTCCCTTACCATTAGCCTGGATAACAGGTTGAGAGAGCGGGCCGACAAGCGGAAGTCCTCCAGCCACTCGAGCGGTTCCCCTTCCCGCTCCTCTCAACCTCGCCCCCTGGTGTTGCCCGCGCCTGAGTCCGCCGACAAGCCGGAGGCGATGCTGATTGGCCGGGCGAAGCTCCCACAGGCAGAGAAACAGCGCCGTAGGGAGCTGGGTCTCTGCATGTATTGCGGAGACAACCAGCATGCCTTGGAGTCCTGCCCGGTAAGGCCAAAAGGAGGAGTCCACGAGTCACTATAGGGGGCCTCGCAGACGCATCCCAGCCTAACCCCCTATCTAAGTGCATGCTACCAATTAGGTTCTGTCATAACCCCATAGAATCAGAATCAGAATAAGCTTTATTGCCAAGCATGTAAAAAAAACACACGAGGAATTTGACTTGACATTGGCGCGCGTGTAAGCGCAACACAACGACACGGCAGCCGTAAACAAGGCGCCTCATCAAAAGCAGTGAGGGATAAGAGGGGGAGGGGGGCAGGGAATGACACATTAGGCGAGAGAAAAAAAAAACTTCGTTATCAGAATACAGCTTATAGTTGTGTAAACAGATTATGATTACAATGAAAAAAACTCTCAATGGCACAGAGCAGACAATCAACCTCACATAACAGAGACAGCAGAGAGAACAGTGGATGTGTGTGTTCATCAGTGTAAGTGAATCAGTCGTGTATGTTGAATGCAATGAGTGTCAGTTATCAGTTACTGGTGGACAGCAAAAATCCTCTCTCAGCTGATGTTATGTCTAGTGTCTGAAACTTAGAGGAGCATGTCCTTGTGAGATCAACTCTCAGTGCATGGCAGGTGGAAATTCTCTGAGCCAGTCACATGCGCTGTCCTTGAGAGTTCAGATTACTGTACGCCAGATTGTTTATGAAGGAGAGAAATCAGCCAAAACATTTCCACTGCTTATCTTCAACCAGGAGGACTGAGTGCTGAGGGCACCGAAAACAAGGTCGAATGAGCACAGTTACTCAGAGAAAAACTTTTCATCTCTTATGCGTTCAGTGCTCCATAATTTCCATCATTGCCAGGCTTTAAAATCATTTCCTGAAGTGCTCCCAGCGCCATCGTGATGTTGCCAATCTTCCTGTTCAGTTCTCCATTAGCCGCTATCAGAGTCCTCCCCAGCTGGTCAAATTGATGAAAGAGCTTCGCGGGGTCAGCATTTTGATAAGCTCTGTCCATCTTCTTCAATTTTCGATACACCAGGACTATCCCAAAGTCAATCAGTAGAAGTCCTGAGATCGTAGCACTGAATAGGTATATGTCTTCTGCATCTTCAATTGAAAGGTCGCACAGACACATACTGTAAGTTTCCAATTATATGTGTCTCTTATATAACCCGCAGCAGCAGTACCTGCAGGACAGGTGGGCTCCCCCGGGCCTGATTTCCTCGTTGAAAAGACAGTGTCAATTGTGTTCAAAGCCCAGCTTACCAAATCCATAATTTCCGTTAGGATCAAGAATCAGCAGTAGAAGAATCAGCCAGAAGAACGACGCAGACACAGACAATAGCAAGCTGGGATCCAGTCAGTTAGGGAAGGAGAGGGAGGGAGCAGGAGAAGTGAAGAGAAGTGTCTGTTCTCTCTGAGAGCCGGAAGCAGAATGAACACCTCACTCACGCACTGGTGGACTCGGGGGCGGAGCAGAGCTTCATTTCTAAGGGCCTGGCAACCCGTCTGGGCATCCCCTGCCATCCACTGCCGGCCCCTTTGAATCTTGTCTCCCTCGCTGCCACCCCCCTGGAGCGGGTTACACACCGGACAGTCCCAGTCCCGGTCATTATTTCCGGCAATCACTGGGAGGACCTTAGCTTCTATGTGCTGCCCACCTCGGCCACCTCCGTCATTCTGGGCTACCCCTGGCTGCGCCTGCATGGTCCAACTTTTGATTGGCAGTTGGGGAGCATCCTCTCCTGGAGCACCTTTTGTTTGGGCGCCTGCCTCCAGTCCGCCGCTTGTGCCCTGTCACTCCTCCTCCCTCCAACATGCCCCCTCCGGACCTCTCCTTAGTGCCTCCTTAGTGTCTTGTCTTCAGCAAGTCCAAAGCGCTGTCCCTTCCCCCCCACCACCCCTATGACTGTGCCATCAACCTCCGCCCGGGGGCGCCCTTGCCCTCCAGTCGTTTGTACAACCTGTCAGCGCCGGAGCGCGAAGCCATGGACTCCTATATCAAGGAATCGCTTAGCTCCGGCATCATTCGTCCTTCTTCGTTTCCAGTTGGCACAGGCTTCTTCTTCGTTGCCAAGAAGGATGGGTCCCTCCGGCCATGCATCGACTACCAGGTGCTAAATGATATTACAGTCAAGGACAGGTATACGCTGCAATTAATGGACTCGGCTTTCGATTCTCTGCAGGGGGCCACCTGGTTTACGAAGCTGGACCTCCGCAGCGCATATCATCTCGTCTGGATCCGGGAGGGCGACGAATGGAAGACGGGGTTCCGGACGCCCAGCGGTCATTTTGAATATCTTGTCATGCCGTTTGGGCTCACGAACGCGCCGGCCGTCTTCCAGCGCCTAATTAATGACGTCCTCTGCGATTTCCTGGGGGTGTTCGTCTTTATGTACCTGGACGATATCTTGATCTTCTCCCGGTCGCGGGAGGAGCACCAGGTTCATGTGAGGCGGGGCCTCCAGCGCCTTTTGGAGAACAGGCTCTATGTAAAAGCGGAGAAGTGCGAATTCTATGCTGACAAGATCTCCTTCCTGGGCTCTATTATTTCTCACAATCAGATTATCCCCGACCCTGCCAAGGTCAAGGCGGTTGTCAAGTGGCCCACCCCCTCGTCTAGGAAGCAGATCCAGCAGTTCCTTGGCTTCGCCAATTTTTACCGGCGCTTTGTCCCTAAATTTGGTGCCATCGCTTCTCCCCTGACCCGCCTCACCTCCCCCAAGGTGCCTTTTCAGTGGACTGAGGATGCTGAGGCTGACTTCACGGCGCTGAAGACGGAGTTCTCCTCCTCCCGGGTCCTGACCCAGGTGGACCCCTCTCTGCAGTGCCTTGTGGAAGTGGACGCCTCTGATACGGGGGTGGGGGCGGTGTTGTCTCAGCACTCACCGGTGGACGGGGTGATTCGCCCCTGCGCCTTTTTCTCCCGGCGCCTATCTGCTGCGGAGAAGAATTACGACGTTGGCGACAGAGAGCTCCTGGCAGTCAAGCTCGTGCTTCAGGAATGGTGTCACTGGCTCGAGGGGGCGGCTCAACCTTTCGTGATTTGGACCAACCACAAGAATCTGGAGTACCTGAGGATGGCCAAGGGCCTGAATGCCCACCAGGCACGCTGGTCTCTGTTCTTTGGCCGCTTCAGGTTCACAATCACCTACCGTCCGGGCTCGAAGAATGGTAAACCGGATGCTCTGTCCAGGCAGTTTGCCCCGGAAGCCCCCGAGGACTGGGACCATACCATCCTGCCGGCCTCGTGTGTCATGGGCGCCGTTTCCTGGTCCATCAGCGATAAGGTCCGGAGGGCACAGGAAACCGAACCCGATCCGGGCGGCGGACCAGCGGGTAGGCTGTTTGTTCTTTCGTCAGTCCGGAGTGATGTCATCCACTGGGCTCACACCACCAAGCTCGCCTGTCACCCTGGGATCTCCCGCCTGATTGAGCTCCTTCAGAGGTCCTTTTGGTGGTCGGGCCTCCGGGGCGATGTCGCTAATTACGTCCGTGCCTGCCCCCAGTGTGCGGCTGGCAAGACATCTTCCTCTCCCCCAGCTGGTCTTCTCCACCCTCTGCAGACCCCCGGCAGACCTTGGTCCCATGTGGCCTTAGACTTCGTTACCGGTCTCCCGTCGTCCAACTCCTTCACCACCATCCTGACCATCGTGGACCGGTTCTCCAAGGCCACCCACTTTGTGCCGCTCCACGGTCTCCCTACGGCGCGGGAGACAGTGGACCTATTGGTCCAACATGTTGTGAGGCTGCATGGGATTCCAGCGGACATCGTTTCTGACCGGGGTCCCCAGTTTGTGTCCAGAGTCTGGTCGTGCTTCTGCAAGGCCTTGGGGGCCACGGTGAGTTTGCCTTCCAGTGACCACCCCCAGTCCAACGGGCAGTGCAATCGGACGAACCAGGAGCTGGAAGCTGCACTGCACTGCATCACCTCCTCCAACCCTTCCTCCTGAAGTGCCCATCTGCCCTGGATTGAATATGCGCATAACGCCACCTTGTCATCAGCCATCGGGATGTCCCCCTTCTGGGCGTCGCTTGGGTATGACCCCCCGTTGTTTCCTGAGGAAGAAGGGGAGGTGGCGGTGCCATCCATCCAGGCCCATCTCAGGCGTTGTCGGCGCATATGGACAGTGGTGCGCCGTGCGCTTTTACGCACGGCTGAGCGCAACATCAGGGTCGCTAACGGCCACAGGAGGGCCGCACCGTGCTATCAGGTGGGTCAGCAAGTCTGGCTGCCTACGCGGGACATCAACCTGAAGGCTGAGAGGAAGAAACTGGCCCAACGTTTCATTGGTCCATTCCCCATCACGAAAGTCATCAATCCGGTGGCTGTGCGTCTGGCTCTCCCCACCTCCCTCCGCGTCTGTCCGATGTTCCATGTCTCCCGCATTAAACCTGTGGTGTCTCATCCTCTCTGTCCTCCTCCTAGGGCTCCACCCCCTCCCGTGATGATCGACGGCGACCCGGTGTGGAGGGTCTCTTCCGTTCTGGACTCCCGCTGCCGAGGTCGCGGGCTGCAATACCTGGTGGATTGGGAGGGGTATGGCCCCGAGTGGAGGTCCTGGGTGCGCCCATCATTCGTGCTGGACAAGCGCCTCATCACGGAATTCCACCTGGTGCACCCAGGTAAGCCAGCGCCGGGAGGCACTGCTCGGGGAGGAGTACTGTCAAAGTCCGCTCTCGCCTGCCTCCCGCTCCAGCTGTGAGCACACCTGCGGCCTCATCAAGCCCGGGCTATTTAGCCCGCTCCGCCTCGAGCTTCGGTCTGGAGCCGTCTGCTCATCAATGACCATGCTACCCGCACTCACCTTCTCTGCGACGCCTCTAAAGACTTCCAACCATCGCTTCCTACGTAAGCAATCATCCTTCTCCTTACCTTTTCTCCAGTCCTTCTCCCCTGTGCACAGGTGGACTCCCTGGTGGCGGATTCTCCCCCCCGTCGTCATCCAACTCTCACCCGCAGCGCCGAGCGCGCAATGAAGCACTGTCTTCCAGGCAGGAGACCTGCAGCTTGCTGATGTTAACCACCAAGAACATCTGCAAGTAAGCCACAGTCCAAATATTAATCCACCGGGTCAGACTCAGCAACTAACCTCTCCTCTGCTCTGCCCTAGGGTTGCCTGGCTGCACAGCGCGCTGCTCCGCCCTCAGTGCATCCTGTCTTCCAGCAACACATCCACTCTCACACTCACGCATCCACACACGCTTATTATTCAATAAATCATTATTGCAATTGACTAGAGCCTGTGTGCGTGTTCCCTGGGCCAGAACTCATGTCAGACATGTGGATGCATGCGCGAGTCTCAGTCGACACCACGCCTTGTTTTTTTTTCAAAACTGGAGCTTCATCTCCTTAAACTTTATTCATTCAAACTAGTTTACACAATGGTTAGCTCAACTGGTTTCCCCCAAGGGTTTGCTTCGCCTGTGAGATTTTGAACTAACGGGGTACAAACAGGATTGCTTCGCTGTTCGGTCCCAGGCCTAATTTAATTATTCAGCGTGTAATCACACTTCTTAAGCATGCATTAAACAAACAAGTGACTTCAGCGAAGTGGGGTTGAAGCGTTCCCTCCTCCCCCTCGCGAGCAGCACGCACACACAGCAGCAGAGTTCAGGGAGCAAGATTCCCCCCACAGAAACAAGACAGTGTCTGCAGGGTCAGCCCTGCACAGACATTTCACCATTTTAAAAAGTTATAAGTTGACCAAATCACACACAGTTATGCTTTCATATTTCATTCTGAGTGTGCTTCAAGTTAAACCACAGCCTCTCACAGGCAGCACCATAATCTGTAACAGTATATGAATTAATAATTATGATCAGGTATAAAAATTATTTAATTTATATTAATGTCTTGGAACCTGAGATGAATTCTCGGTTCATATATACCAGAAAAGTTAATAACACTCGTGGGGCACCAGCTTCTATATCTAAGAAGCAATTTAATCTTTAATTTCACTTTATACCTGTTTAATCACTCAATAAATTAATTAATTATCAGTCTAAAAATTTTAGTGAATTCGATACTGGGGACTTAAACCAGACTCAGAATGAAATAAGTTCTCAACAACAACTCTCAATTTCACATATTTATTAAATGAAATGATGATTAAAAGACATTGCAGTGATTTCATTAACCATGAAATTAAACTTGTAAATGACAGATTAACAATGTCAACATTTGCAGAACCAGGGTTAACTGTGAAATAAATTTAGATCAGTTTGAAGTTAACAGATTATGGAAACAACGCAAATTTATGGGGAAAGTTTTACTAATTATATGAAAAGTTCTGGATTACTCTAAGAAAATGAAAACGGGATTTTAATTAACAGGAGGTATGTTAATGATTCCTTAATTGCATCTGATTAGATATTGAATTATTATCAAACCTCAGAAGTTTAATTCAGCAGATTTCAGCTCACGTGATGAGCGTTTGATGTTGAAGATCCTTCTGTGTTGTCCTGTAGTTCTTAGATGGCTCCAAAAGTCAGAATATTTGACCAGCAAATATTCTTTGACAAGGGATGAGATTGGTATGTTTGATCCCAATGGTTGAAATCCAGCCGAGGCGTCTAATCTTCATGGCATGCTGATTTCTTCAGCACGCGTGATCGTGGGGAGCTACAGTATGTCTTCTCTCCTCTTTGTTGGCAAGCAGCTTTCCCAGGGAATTCAATAATAATTAAAAAATATCTAATCTGATCTCAAATTAAAAGAGTTTCGGACTTTAAATAAAAGAGCTTCTGGTGTGGGATTGGTCAATAAAAATATTATAAAAATAAAGTCAAGATTAAAGCTTACATTAAAATTAAAACGGTGGCTTTACAGAAAGTTTAACAGCAAAAAGTTATAAGAATAAACGTCTAGGATTGGAGTTTAACTCCTAATTAGAATTGAGCTCAAAGGAAAAAAGAATCAATTCCCAGACATTTAAGAGAAAAGAAAAAAACATTAAAATTACAAAGAGGTTACAAACAAAACATGATACTTCAGGCTCTGTGACTGTAGAAAAGAAACACGTGGGTAGGTCCTTTGTTCTCCAGTGGTTCTCCATTGTAGACATGAAGACAATAGAAGTGAAAAGCTGAAAGAGAGATGAAGTGATGACACAGTTCCCTTTTATCTGTGGAGAATTTTCGTGGGCCTCCGTGATTGACAGAAGCCCCCAGCCAACAGGCTTCTTTTGTGGGCGGGCTTTATGAATTTTAGTCCAATGAGCAAACAGTCTTGTCTGGAACAAACAACACTGAGAACTGTTGTCAAGTAGAGATTGGCTGCTGGCAGTCACATGATTTGATATACGCTTTGCAAATTCTAATACACAAGTTTCAATACTGCAATATTCTTCTATACATTTATGTATAACTCTAACCTATTTCAGTGTTCATGTAACTTATAAATCAACATGCAGGAATAAACATTCATTTAAACATTTTAACTTGCATATATATATAAAATCACGGATTAATATATTTCACACCCATTGACTGATTTTCAAATTAAAACATAAGGGTCCATTTACTTTTCCTGGTGTCTCCAGGGTTCTGTTCCATGTCTCCACATTTATGGGGCCATAAAGTCAAAACAGGAAATGCATTAGGGTGAATTCCTTAGACTGGTTTTAACAAAGGAATGTGCGTTCAGTTGTGGCCTGGGGTAAAAGAGCAGTTTCCTTGCTGTCTTATTCCTGGGTGAAACAATGTCTTGAAGCAGAAGAATAATTCTTATTGATGAGCCAAAGTGAGATGATGCTTCACCGTGCATAGAGAGTAATGCCTGCAACCTCTCCTCACTTTTCAAATGCAGCTCTCCAAATGTAACACCTCTCAGAGGGCACATGTCCGTGCTTTTAAAACTGCAAACACAACCGTGTGTAGGAAAAAGTCAATTTTGGACAATCTTTAGTAAACCCCCAGAAAACAGTGTGGACTGTTAGATATAAACTGTTAGAGAAAGCAGTAGCGTTTCTACGCCAGAGGTGGCGCTCAGTAATGACAAGATGCTGCTCAGTGTTAGAACACCATAGAAGAAGAGCAGTGAGCGTTCCAGAGAATGTTCGAGAGTGTTATGAACAAGATGGTGTCTAGCGATGTGCTGTGTAATTGTGGGCCGTGCCGTGTGTGCTGAGAAGTCAATAAACGGTCGCTGCAAAGTCTAACAGCTTGGCTCAATCATCCTTCCTCCCCTTCGCCCCTCCTGGGTGTAACAAAACTTGGTAGCAGAGGATGGTTCAGTCGTGTCTGAGACGGTGAGTCAGTGCAAATAAAAAAAAAAAAAGAGAGGCCGTAACGATGGAGCTGGAGCAGCTACTAACGATGGAGCTGGAGCAGCTACAAGCTAAGCTAACTGAGGCCTTGGTGCCGTTACGGGCCGAACAGCTAAATGAGGTCTGTTTATTTGCAAAGATAAGCCCAGCCGAACCGTCTAAGAAGTACACGCTGATACGACTGTTAATCGAGGAGGTTGAAAAAGCCATTGAACGCGAAGAGAAGGATGTAGCCCGCGAGTTTCTGCTAAAGCTAATAGCATGTGCTAACGAAGCTAAGCTAAGTGAACCGTTGACGCAGGCAGCGACAGCGGCCGGCACGAGCCGCGAGGCGGAGGCACTCGCCAGTTTACAGAGCCAGTATGCCGCTCTGCATGAAAGTATCATTGATTCAGCTAAAAGGGTTGAAGAGGAAATAATAAGGCTGACGGATGATGAGGCCGCGCCGCCACCGGGCCGCCATTTTGTGACACAGCCCAAGGCCGCGCCGCCACAGAGCCGCCATTTTGTGATACAGCCCGCGGTCCCCACAGCGCCCCTACCGCCAGAAGTGATCATTAAACGGGAGTTTAAGATAAATGGGCAGATAGGGGAGAGGGGCCAAAAAGACAAGTTGTCTTATTCCAATATCACTCACCAAATTGATATGGGCTTAAAGGAAAAGCACAGTGAGGCTGAGATAATTGAGGCTGTTGTCAAAGCAGTGAGTCCTGGATTGAGTTTGTGCGCTATGTTGGAGATTAAGTCAGATCTCACACTGCCACAGCTGCGCATAATCCTGCGAGGACATTATAAAGAAGATAGTTCCACTGACTTGTATCATCGTCTGATAAATCTCACACAAGACAGTAATGAGTCACCTCAGTCACCTTGTGCCATTGAGCTAAAGGAAAGACTTTTAGCAGCATCCAGAGAGCCTGGCACTGAAGAGCAGTTTAGTTCTGATCTTATTCAGAGGAAGTTTCTGAGGGCGGTGGAAACAGGACTGATCAGTGTTGATGTGAAGTATCAACTGAAGCGTTATTTGGAGGATCCTGCCGTCACCGACGAGCTACTGATTTCAAAGATGAATGCAGCAGCCAGTCTTGAATGGGAACGGCACCAGAAATTTAAAAGGCACACAAAAGAACCAAAGGTTCGAGAATGCCGAGTGGAAAATCTGACGGGTCAGTATGCAACCGAGAGAGAAGTAGGTGGTCAAGAGCGCCCCCTACCATCGACAAAAGGAAAAATCCTTAAATCCCAAAGCACAGTGACCCGTACGGAATCTGAGCTCCTGAACATAGTCACGCAGCTGAAGAGTGACATGGAGGAGATCAAAAAGGCCATACGTGAGTCTCCCAGAGCACCTCGCGCTCAAAGAGCCAGGAGGACACGTGGCTGCAAGAGATGTCAGTCCACCAGCAATGATCAATGCAACCACTGCTTCAGGTGTGGAGTCAGCGGCCACATGTCAAGGGAATGTCGGATAGGGAGGAGACTCGGAAGAGGAACAGGGCAAGTAGACACGGCGGCCAATACTGTCGCAACCACATCAGAACACACAAGAACTGTATGAGCTAGTCACTGACAGTATTCAGAGGTTAGAAGTGAGGCTGGTAGCTCAGGCCAAGGTACTTCCTGTAGAAACGGTCCATGTTAATCTACTGTCCCCTAATTGCCGATTACAGTTACTCAACTTGGTTGGAAAAAAATATGTCATCACCTGCTTCCTCGATGACAAGGAGACACAAGCATTGTGGGACACAGGGTCACAGGTGTGTTTAATGAATGATGCCTGGAGACAGGAGCACCTGCCACACACCACCGTCAGAGACTTAGCCGAGTTGGTGGGTCCAAATATCCTGAATGGGAGGGCAGTGAACCAGACACCGATTCCATTCTCAGGGTGGGTCGAAGTCACATTTAAGCTGCCGACAGTTAGTCGCCCACCGGTGGAACTCTTAGTTCCTGTGCTAGTGGTGAAGGAGGACGGAGTGGCAGAGCCGCCTATCATTGGGTTCAACGTGATTGACCATGTCCTGAAGATGGGCATTAAACCCCCTTGTGCCATCAGTGAAGCTGTTAGCGCAGCCTTCTCATTTGACTGTAAGAAAACAGAGGTGTTTTTGAAAGTGATGCAAAGTGAGGAGGATAGGCTAGGAGAAGGAATGGTAAAAGTTGGCAGTGAGTTGGTTACCATCCCTGCTGGCCAAACCAAAACAGTCAAAGGTTGTGTCAGGGCAGGCTCACTTCCAGACACACAAGGCATCTTATTTGAGCTGAGTCAGTACACTCAGTTACCAGAGGGTTTGCAGATGCAAAGTGGGTTGGTGCAGTTATGGAAAGGGAAGCGATCTATGTTCAAAATACCTATAACAAACAGTACGTCCCGTGATATCCAGCTGCCCACTAAGACCATTTTGGGGCAAACACAGAGAGTTAAAACTGCTTATCCGGCAGATATTAGACCCCCTGCTGTAAACCAAGCGACAGTCGACCCGACGACGAGTGAAACAGGAAGAAACAAAGAGACCGAGATGAACTGTGCTGTCAAAGAGACTATGGACATGTGGGACCCTCCATTTCCCCTTGATCATCTCTCGCCCATACAGCAAGAGCAAGTAAAACAGTTACTACGGGAGGAACGGCAAGCGTTTTCCCGTGATGAGTATGATGTAGGGACAATTCCCTCTTTACAGTTGAAGATCCGACTCAAAGATCACGATCCTGTCAAAAAGACTTATGTTTCTGTTCCCAAACCATTTCATAAAGAAGTAAAGGAGTATTTAGAAGACCTGCTTAACAGGGGCTGGATCACCAAATCCAAGTCATCGTATTCCAGTCCAATCGTCTGTGTGCGAAAGAAAGATGGAGGTCTGCGTTTGTGCTGCGACTTTAATTCAATTCAATTCAATTCAATTCAATTCAATTCAATTCAACTTTATTTATATAGCACCATTTCACAACAACAGTCATCTCATAGCACTATCAACTGTAGGGGGGAACCCCCACAGTTGCAGAAAGACCCCAGCAATCAGGCGATCCCCTGTGAGCAAGCACTTGGCGACGATGGAGAGGAAAAACTCCCTTTTAACAGGAAGAAACCTCCAGCAGAACCAGGCTCAGGGAGGGGCAGTCATCTGCTGCGACTGGCTGGGGGGTGAGGGGATAGAGAAGAAGAAAAGAACAGACATGTAGAAAGCAAACAGCACGATGGGGACTCAATCTATGGGAGAGAACAAACAGATGTTAATGACCAGCAAAAAAAAAATATTTCATAGAGAGTGAGGAAAGGAGTGAGGCCCAGTACATTACTGGAGGTCCCCCGGCTGACTAAACCTATTAGCAGCATAACTAAGGGAGGGTTCAGAAACACATGATCCCTCCCTAATTGTAGGCTATATCAAAAAGGTAGGTTTTAGCCCTATTCTTAAAAACAGAGATCGAGTCTGACTCCCGAATCCAGATTGGCAGCTGATTCCACAGGAAAGGAGCTTGATAACTGAAGGCTCTGCCTCCCATTGTACTTTTGGAGATTCTAGGTATTACAAGTAATCCTGCATTTTGGGAGCGTAGTGCTCTGTTAGGATAATACGGTAGTATCAGATCTTTTAAATAAAAAGGAGCCTGATTGTTTAGAGCTTTGTAAGTAAGAAGAAGGATTTTAAACTTAATTCTAAACTCTATGGGAAGCCAATGAAGGGAGGCCAGAACCGGAGAGATATGATCTCTCTTTCTAGTACCTGTTAAAACTCTTGCTGCAGCATTTTGGATCAGCTGAAGACTTTTTAAAGATGTTTTAGGACAGCCTGATAATAAAGAATTACAATAATCTAATCTCGAGCTAACAAAAGCGTGGATCAGTTTCTCAGCATCACTCTGAGACAAGATGCTCCTAATCTTGGCAATATTACGCAAATGATAGAAGGCAGTCTTAGAAACAAATTTAATATGTGAATTGAAGGACAAATCCTGATCAAGAGAGTTGAACAAGAGAGTTGAACAAGAAGTCTATCCCAGACAGACACCCAATTCCCCGCATACAAGATATGCTAAACAGTCTAAAGGGGAGTGTGTGGTTTTCAGTCCTCGACCAAGGGAAGGCGTATCATCAGGGTTTCCTGGAAGAGTCAAGTAGGCCCCTCACTGCATTTATCACTCCCTGGGGTTTGTTCGAGTGGGTAAGAATTCCTTTTGGTTTGTCCTCAGCACCAGCAGCATTCCAAAGATCTATGGAGGAGTGCTTGTGGGGGTTGAGAGATGATGTTTGTCTGCCTTACCTTGATGATAACCTTGTTCATTCACAGACTTTTGAAGATCACTTGCGAGACCTGAGAAGCGTCCTGCACCGCTATCAAAGCCATAGGGTGAAGTTGACTCCCCTGAAATGTGAGTTATTCAAGCAGCAGGTACGTTTTCTTGGTAACAGGACAGGGTTACACCATGGACCCTGCGGACATTGCCCCAGTGCAGACACTCAAACAGCAGCAACCTTCCACTGTTGGAGAGCTAAGGAAATTGCTAGGTTTTATTTCATATTACCGTAGCTATATTCCAAACTTCTCTCGTATAGTAAAGCCTCTTTACGACCTTCTGGCTAACGACCACACGGATAAAGCAAAGAAAAACTCAAAGAAACATGTCAAAAAGAACGATGGTGGCCACTTACCCTCATCCCATGTGATCAGGTGGTGCCCAGAGCATCAAGCAGTAGTTTGTCAGCTTGTTGACTTTCTCACCCAACCCCCAGTGTTAGGTTACCCGAACTTTGAGGAACCCTTCCTTTTACACTGTGATGCTTCACAGGCGGGGCTTGGGGCGGTGTTATACCAGTGACAACAAGGCAAACTGGTGGTGATAGCATATGGCTCCAGGACACTGTCAAATTCAGAGAAGAACTACCACCTTCATTCAGGGAAGCTGGAGTTTCTTGCCATGAAGTGGGCCATCTGTGAGAGGTTTCAGGATTATCTGTACTATTCTCCACCATTCACTGTCTATACGGACAATAATCCCCTAACGTATGTGCTCACCACCGCAAAGTTAAATGCAACCACACAGAGGTGGGTAGCAGAACTAGCTGATTTCCAGTTTGTGATTAAGTATCGCCCTGGAAAAGCAAACAGAGATGCAGACGGACTTTCACGTATGCCTCTAGATATGAAGCAGTACATGAACAAATGTACACAGAATGTTGGTCCTGATGTGATGAATTGCGTGGCACAGGCAGTCAAGGTCAAGTCGCAAGAAAGTGAACCATGGCTCTGCCCAGTCACCATTTCTACTCTCATTAGTGAAGCAGACCAAGAAGCCAGCTCTATAGCTGAAATATCAAAGACTGATCTAAAAAGAGCTCAAGAAGAAGACTCCGTGATTGGAGAGGTGTTGCGCTATGTGTTGTCAAAACAATGGCCAAGAAGTGGAAAGCAGCAGAACAGTAAAATTGCAGCTTTAGTCAGGCAGAAACACAAGCTGTACTTGGAAGATGATGGACTGCTTTACAGGAGAACGGCAACACATGACCAGCTACTCTTACCCCAGAAGTTTCACAAGCTCGTGTTCAAAGAGCTCCACGAAAACATGGGCCATTTAGGGGTAGAGAGAGTGATGAACTTGATAAGAGAGCATTTTTATTGGGCTCATATGCAAAGAGATGTGGAGCACTACATCACTAAAGTTTGCAGTTGTTTGAAGAACAAACGTCCCAATAAAACAACAAGGGCACCACTGACTAACATTGTCACCACGTATCCATTCGAATTAGTGTCAGTGGATTTCCTGCATTTGGAGAAGTGCAAAGGAGGATATGAGTATATCCTGGTTGTAATGGACCACTTCACTCGTTTTGCCCAGGCTTACCCATGTCGTAACAAAGCTGCCCACACCGCTGCTGAGAAGATCTTTGGAGATTTTGCCCTCAAGTTTGGCTTCCCCACACAACTCCATCATGATCAGGGAAGAGAGTTCCAAAATAAACTTTTTGCAAAACTCCAAGAGTACAGTGGTGTGCAGGGGTCCCGAACAACGCCCTACCATCCCCAAGGGAATGGGCAGGTGGAACGATTTAATCGTACACTGTTGGCAATGCTCAGAAATTTGCCCGAAGCAGCTAAGGAAGACTGGAAGTCCTCGCTGGCAAAAGTGGTTCATGCATATAATTGTACGCGTAGTGAAGCTACGGGGTACACGCCATATTTTCTGTTGTTTGGCCGTAGTCCAAAGTTGCCTATTGATCTAATGTTTGGCCTCACAACAAGAGAGCAGAGTGTTTCTCAGCAGCACTATACTGAAAAGTGGAGAGCTACAATGACTGAAGCTTTCAAACTCACTTCTAAAACAGCAAAAAAAAGAAGGGATGAGAAGTAAAGCACTTTATGATAAAAAGGTTCACAGTGCTGAGTTACTCCCTGGATCCAGAGTATTGGTTCGAAACTTGACCGAAAAAGGTGGGCCAGGAAAATTAAGATCATACTGGGAAGACAAGGTGTATGTCGTGACCCAAAAGAAGTACCCAGACAGTCCAGTATATGAAATCAGACCTGAAAATGGCAAGGGACGCACTCGGGTCATGCACAGAAACCTTTTGCTACCATGTGACTTTCTTCCCATGGTAACAGTGAAGCATGCCTCTAAGAAAATGAGAGAAAGAGACTCTAAAAGACAAAGGCATGTGGACAGACAAAGCAACATGGATGATGAAGATGAAGAGGGTTGGAATGCCATAATCGGATTACGAGCTGGGAAGGATCAAGAGCAGCGTCCACTGAGAGCCGATGCACCGGAGTTCTACCCGCACAGTGACACTACTCCGGAGGATGAGGACCAGGACCCAGATGACGTCACGCAGGTGCAGCTGGCACCAGAGGTCGACAATCCGGTGGTCCCAGATCCAGCTGAGGCAGACCAGGACCAGAGTGATGAGGTGTCGGAGTCCAGTTCCAGTGACCAGGAGGGACCTGACGAGATTCCTGCTAAAACGTATCCTTCAAGAATAAGAAAGCAGCCATTGAGATTGACTTATGATAAGTTAGGCCGACCTTGCACTTCATTGCACTTCATCTGTCTAGAACAAATGTGTAGAAGCTAAAGATAACCATTGGTCAAACATAAATGTTTTGAAAAGTAACTTGGTAGTTACTGTGATGGTTGATTAAAAAATTGAAAAAAGAACAAAAAAATTTAAAAAACACAAAAAAAGACTTGCAGTGTGTTACTAAGGCACAGGCATCACACCAAGGTTTATTTGGTAGGTTATGACTAGATTGAGTACCCTTACTCTCAGGAAAGATGCAGATACCCACCATGATGGATGGAGCGGTTGAAGGTTATCGTGCACAGAATCAGAATCAGAATCAGGTTTATTGCCATTGTTCATGTAGTACACAAACACACAAAGACCTCTTCTGCAAATGTATTGCATGGAATAGGAGATACATGCTGTACTATGGACAATTACCAGTTGCATCTTTATAGACTTTAATGAACTTTGACTCCTGTGTAGTGATACCCTACTTAACATGTAATACATGATTACCAAATGTGAACTGACAGAAGAAAAGAGAAAAAAAAACTACTGTTTTTTAAGAAAGGTGTAATGTCGGGACGACATTAACTTTTTGAGGGGTGAGTGTAGGAAAAAGTCAATTTTGGACAATCTTTAGTAAACCCCCAGAAAACAGTGTGGACTGTTCGATATAAACTGTTAGAGAAAGCAGTAGCGTTTCTACACCAGAGGTGGCGCTCAGTAATGACAAGATGCTGCTCAGTGTTAGAACACCATAGAAGAAGAGCAGTGAGTGTTCCAGAGAATGTTCGAGAGTGTTATGAACAAGATGGTGTCTAGCGATGTGCTGTGTAATTGTGGGCCGTGCCGTGTGTGCTGAGAAGTCAATAAACGGTCACTGCAAAGTCTAACAGCTTGGCTCAATCATCCTTCCTCCCCTTCGCCCCTCCTGGGTGTAACACATGGAAATAGCATCCGTTGAATTCATAGACATGCTTCAAGCCATCGATCTCCGTATAACCGTCTACAAAAAAGGGCTGTTTTTCTCCCTTGTTTAAAGTGTACTGGATGAATATTTTTTGACTGTGCATAATCCATTCTAACCACTGTATCGAAGCATTAGAAAATCTTTTACACTGACATCTGTAGTTGTTGGGGCACGGGATGGTGAGGGTTTTAGGGGTCAGATAATTGGTTAGAAACAATTTCATGCAGGCCGAGGCTATTGTGACACTGGAGAAAGGGTCCACACCCGTGTCGGTGAGGAACCGCTCTCTAAATTTAACGTACCTCATGGCTAGAATGTCCAAATTGTTTTTACAATAATACAGAGCCTTCTGTTTAAAGTCAAATGAGCCATCTTTGACCCTGTTGTACCACTGGTCGAACTCCCCCCGCTCGGCGACTGTCACACATTCTATGCCATTGTCGGACGGTGGTGAGTAAGGACCTACATAATTTAGATGCTCCACAATAAATAACTGTAGCTTTTTCATTGTACACCAAATTATTAGACTGAGCAGCTGCACATCAAAGCTGATAATTAAAAAATATACGTATATTTATGTAAAACATGTCTGCTGCACAATTAGTATGTGCTGTTACATTCATAGATGCGAATATTGATCATATCATGAACCTGTCATACATGTCAGCTTGGTAAGGAGCAGTTAGTGGGGTCTATTCCAAGCCATATATTGGCTGATATTTTTATTCACTCATAATTACAATGTGAACATGTCAGAAATAGTGATCTGTGTGGAATTTGCATGTTCTCCCTGTGTTTGCATGGGTTTACTCCAGGATTTCTCCGGTTTCCTCCCACCTGCCAAAAACATGCAAGTTAGGTTAATTGGCATCAAACTGGGGATTCTACATTGTCCTTAGGTATGAATGTGAGAGTGAATGGTTGTCTGTCCCTCTGTGTTGGCCCTGTGATGAACTGGCAATCTGTCCAGGGTATACCCTGCCTCTCACCCAAAGATGCTGGGATAGACTCCAGCCCCCCGCGACCCGAAAAGGATTAAGGGGAAGAAGATGGATGGATAGATGGATGGTTACATAGACTTTAGACTGCCCCCCCCACACACACACACACCCGTAACCACCAGATTAGCAGCAGAAGATGAATGAGCTAGTTAGCATCATAGCTAGCACTGGTTAGCTTACCTGTCAGAAGAAAAAAGGTCACCTCTGCATGACTGAAAGGGTTATGAAAAGTTAGAGTGCCATAACAATAATTCTGTAGGTAATCTCCCATTATGCTCTACACAGATTCTATACATATTCTGCTTGCATGCTTATGAACAAATATGTGATGCTAAACTTTGGTAAACAGGAATTAGGCAAAGCTGTAGAGCGTGCTCTCTCTCTCTCTCTCTCTCTCTCTCTCTCTCTCTCTCTCTCTCGTGCGCATGCGTGGGCGTTTGTGGGA
>CM035847.1:246286255-246403659 GCA_020510985.1 Pholidichthys leucotaenia | reverse complement strand
TACTTTTTTCTCCTAAGGGACTGTTTTGCTTGGGCAAGAATAACCTGTATCTGTGGCGCATATGTTGGTTACATATTCCCCACAAATGTGTTGCTGTATGTTTATTGTGTGCTTCACGTCTCATGGAACAAAGAGGACTGAGACTCTGGGATTCAGCAGAAGAGTGTGATATTCGGCCTTTGTGTCCGGGAGACGACCGGGGAAGATTTCCGGCCCACAGAGACTAGAGGACAATGGCGTGAGATCAAAGGGGTTACTTTGTGGTTGAGATTAAGTACCATGTGACTGTATGTTTGATCAAACACCATGTGACTGCTGTTTCGTGCCCGGGGTATAAAACCCCTGATGTGAGATGAAAACTTCCTCTTGATTTGCTTTGAGATTTGTTGGAGATGTGCTCTGTGAATAAAGCTGAATCTGAGGAACAAACTCAGCCTCAACCCTGAACACATTCTCCACACCTTATTCCTAGGCCCCATGACGCCTTGTGTGAATTATGGAAGCAACTTCCGGTACTAGTTTAGAACATATTGTGACGTTGTGAGGGTTCACACAAGAAAGGAGAGATGACTGTGACGAAACAGGCTTTTTTTAAACACACTCCCTCAACACAGACAGGAGGGGAGGTCATTCACACAGACCTCCGTCTCACTAAGGGTGACACAAACGCATGTTCAGTCACTGCTCTGACTCTTCTTATAACACTGCTGTGTCATTATGAGCAATAACACTTTAGAACACATGAATGATAACACCCTTTGAATCCTCCGCTGCCAAAGCATGCCAGGAAAATCCCCGCCCCTTAACACAGCCCCAACATTACACTGTCCCCCCCCCCCCGGACTGGTTTCTGTCCTGAGAATAATAAAAGTCCATCTCAAAAGTCCAACACAAATCCATCCAGGTGTCGGGGTGGCCTCCATTGTTGACGACCAGCACGCACAGGCCCGCTAGTGTTCATCTGTGCCTCGGTCGGAGTATCTGGTCGGGGTGAAGGCTCCAGCTCGACCACCTGCGGGGCGGATGGCTGGTACGGGGCGAGATCATGGTAGAGTACCACGACCTGGTCCCTTTTCTGCAGCCTCACCCTGTACACCACATCCGACAGTCGCTGTAGGACCTCACACAGTCCCGACCAATGGCTCGCCAGTTTTGGTGACAGTCCTCTTTTTCGCTCCAGGCAGAAAACCCAGACTCGATCTCCTGGTGCTAAGTCCCTCCCCTGGCAGCGGGAGTCATATGCCTGCTTCTGCCAGGGCCTCCTGAACCAGTCCGTGCACCGTGTGGAGACGTTCCTTCAAGCAAAACAAATAATCCAACCCCAGTCTGCCCTCCACCTCTGGCTCCGGGGGAGGGGGGGGGGCAAATACCAAATCCACCGGTATGCACAGCTCACGTCCAAACATCAGCTCTGCAGGAATGCACCAGGTGTATTCCTGTGCTGCCGTCCGGTACGCCCACAGAACAAAGAGCAGATGCAGGTCCCAGTCTCGCTGTTGCTGGTCCACTAGGACAGCGAGCTGGGTGGTAAGGGTCCGGTTGAACCGTTCGACCAGGCCGTCACTCTGTGGGTCCAGCGGGGTGGGTCCGGGTCTTCCGGATGCCCAGCCGCTTACAGACCTCCCCGAAGACCTCTGCCTCAAAATTCCAACCCTGATCGCTGTGCAGCTCCTCCAGTGCGCCAAACCGACAGAACATCTCATCCACCAGTTTTGATGCTGTGGTGGCGGCACTCTGATCAGGGACCGTGTACGCCTCTGGCCATTTGGTGAAATAATCCATTGCAACCAGCACATAGCGGTTACCCCGGTCCGTGGTCGGGAAAGGGCCCAGAATGTCCACCCCTACCCGCTCCATCGGTGCTCCCACCTCTTTTGGCTGTCAGCCAGCCAGAACGGGTGGTTTGTGTTCTGGCCGGCCACCCCCACCACAAGAACTCTCCGCCCTCCCAGTCTGGTGTGCTCACCGGTAGCTGTGGTGACGCAGCGCCCGGTGGGTTCCCACCCCTGTGGTTCTGTCTCGTCCGTGCCTGGCAGCACACCGGGTCGGACCAGTGAGACGGTAGAACCGGTGTCGATCAGGGCCCGGATCAGCGTGTTGTCCAGGCTGTACTGTAGGTACATTCCTGGTGAGTGTCCAGTTCGGCCCACACGCGGTGACAGTTCATCGAGGAAAATATCTGTGGGAGGCGACAGGTCCCCGTCCATGCCACCTTGCTCTAATTTAAAGTTGGTGAGGGCCGGTTTGTCATTGGGGTGGGTGCCAGGCAGTACCGCGTGATGTGTCCTGGCTCCCCGCAGCGGAAGCACCCTTTCTCGCGCCGCCATGGCCGTCTTCTCCCTGGGAGTGCTGCCGTGGTCCAGCACAGCTCCTCCTCCTCCTCCTCGCTCTCAGCCGTGGCCTGGAAGGCTCTCTGTCTCGGTGCCGATGCACCAGCTGTACAATCCATTAGCGGTTCCACCCGCTCCGCTTCTGCCACAGCCGTCTCCCAGCTGCTCACAGCATGAATCCGGATGTGGCTCTGGAGCTGGGCTGGGCGGAGACCCTGGATGAAGTTCCGGAAGGCGAGCTTCTCCACTACCTCTGGCTCGAAATCCGGGCAGCTACAGTACGTTGTGTCAGCAGCCATATGTCCGCTGTGCGGGCTCCCAGCCTCTCTCAGCTGCCTCGCCAGCGGTTGGCCAGCTGTTCCTCGGTGTGCTCAGCGTTGGCCGCTCTCCCAAACTGCCTCCGGAGCGCTCATTGCAGCGCTGGCCAGCTGCGGCGTTCCTCAGGCGGGAGATCGGACAGCGTGTGGAGAGCCCTTCCCTCCAGGGCCAGTGCGACCTGCACGGCGGTCTCTTCGGGTGGCCAGCCGTTCGACACAGCGGCCAGCTTAACCTGGACCAGGTAGTCGTCCAGCAGGGTTTCACTGTTAAAGCGGGTAACTTTGGCCCGCTGCCAGATTAGTGGGATGGTCGCCTCTTGGTCACTCGCCGCCCCTGGTCGCAGTGGAATCGCCGGCCCGTCCCGCCCTGAAAAGGGCGGGGAGCGGGACTGATCTCCTTTGTTTAGCCCGTCCTGCCTTGAGAAAGGCAGAAGGCGGGGTACGCTGGTCCCGTCGGGTCCGCTGCTCCGTTCATCCCGGCGAACAGCTCTGGGGGTCAGTGTACCAGCTCTGTCGTCCATTCCCAGCTGAGCAATGAACCGCTCCAGCTGCTGAATTTCTGCTCTGATCCTGGCTTCCATCTGCTCCATAGTCCTACTTCTGACACCAGTGTGACGTTGTGAGGGTTCACACAAGAAAGGAGAGATGACTGTGACGAAACAGGCTTTATTTAAACACACTCCCT
Source organism: Pholidichthys leucotaenia (assembly GCA_020510985.1). Taxonomy (NCBI): domain Eukaryota; kingdom Metazoa; phylum Chordata; class Actinopteri; order Cichliformes; family Pholidichthyidae; genus Pholidichthys; species Pholidichthys leucotaenia. The sequence goes on along the minus strand of CM035847.1, from coordinate 246,400,327 downwards.
CAACACAGGCAGGAGGGGAGGTCATTCACACAGACCTCCGTCTCACTAAGGGTGACACAAACGCATGATCAGTCCCTGCTCTGACTCTTCTTATAACACTGCTGTGTCATTGTAACTGCGTTATAATGACAGAGCAATAACACTTTAGAACACACGAATGATAACACCCTTTGAATCCTCCGCTGCCAAAGCATGCCGGGAGAATCCCCACCCCTTAACACAGCCCCGACGTTACAATATGGTTGTCACTGAAATGGGACACTTTTCTTTGTTAAAAAACAATGACTTCGGCATCAGAAATGTGGGAACACGGCCTCTTGCACCTCAAAACAGTAGTATAATCGTACCACTTCCCACGACTATCGAGGGATGAGAAGATGATGTCATGGCGGCTGTGGGGCCATCATCAGTCCCGGCTGCGTGCGCACCTGTCTCCAATTCCCTGCGGACTATAAGAGCCAGACCTGCCAGCGACTCAGCACGGAGCCGTCTGTCATCATCACGGAGACACGTCCCGCATTCACAGTCACAGTCTGACTCTGCGCCTGACCAAGCTTGTCATGCCTTGCCACGTAAGCATTCAACATGCTTACCTTGCCAAGCTATTCTCCCCTGTACACAGGTGGATCCTCCAGGCGGCGGATTATCTCTCCCCGGCGGCGGCTCAGCTCCTCCCCGGCACCGGAGTCTTCCCTCCGCCTCACGACGCAGTCGCTCGCAGAATGAGCAGAGGCTCAGCATCGCCACCTGCAAGTAAGCAGCAGTCTTTGTCACATCTCCCGCTGTGGTGCAGTACTAATTCCTCTGCCTCTGTCTCTCTAGGGTTGCCAGGCAGCTGCGAGACCTGCTCAGCTCCTGCACAAGCCCTGCACATTACACAACCACACGCACACATTCACACGCTTCACCTGGGTGAATAAAAGGTTAATTGTACAACTCGAGTCTGCCTTCTGTCCCCTGGGTCCAATCATCATGTTAGATGACCTTATAAAGTGGCCTCGTAGATAGTAGCTCCATTAGTTAGCGCCACTGGTAAGATGCTAACGCTGTAAACAAATGACCCATGCTGGCAAAATGAGTCACTTTGAGGACATTTTCAAAACTGATGTAACGTTATTTCAATATTCTGTATTGAAAGATCTTCAAAACGATATTTAATTTGTAGGAAGTGCATGAAAACTGACCCAGAAAAAGACGATTTGTTTATATTTTAGTTAGGTTGAAAACTTACATTCGATCAGTTGGGAGTTACGTCTTCCACAAAAACATAGGTATTTTTAGAAAGTACAGTTTCTAAGCTTTCCAATGATACTCATGGGGTTTTCCTGGGACTTTACCAAACAAAGAAAGAGTCATGATTTATATGACTTCTCGTTGCCTGTACTCATCATGACGCGGTGTGCATTCCGACCAGCACGTCTCCACTGCAATAAAGTTGGCTGCATTTTGTTGAAATATGTTAGACATAATCAAATTTACCTTAGAGCAGATGTACACCACAACACCGTGCTTGGATGTCGTCTCTCACCATGTGATGAGAAGCCTCCATTTATCCAGTCTATGGCACAACCACGAGCACCAGCAACAAGTACCAAAACTACACCAAAACATTCAAAAAATGCAAAAACTCGAAGAGCTGAAATTAGCTGCCACTTGAGTGCAAAACACTTATTTGGACTATGCATTAAAATTAATTTGAAAAACTTTGAAAAACACTATTTTAAATGCCCCTGCTACTCCGCTCTTATCGACTGATTTAACATTACGTCAGCCGAAACCGGAAGCTTCGCCCATAATCTTTCCTACAGTGGCACCCCCAGGAATAAGGTGGATACACCTTTGCAGTGGCGTAGGACCAGGGTTGGGGGGGGGGGGGTAGTGTAAGGCAAACCACATGTAGCCCTGTCTATAATTATTTATAGACACAACAGTGTTTATTATGAAAATATAATCTTTGTAAATGATTTAATTTAATTCCAAATGTGAAACTGAAAATGGTTGTTTTATATCTTTTCTTTTTCTTTTTTAAAAAAACTGTTATTGTATTTTTTAATAATTTTGTAATGAGTTTGAGTCTGTCTGTACAAAAAACTGTCAGTAATTCATTTATGATGTAACCTGGCATTTTGATTGACAAGTGCTTTGGAATGTAAATTTTGGGGAACCAATCAGTTTTTGTCCTGAAGGCAGATGGGCGGAGAAATTAATAGCTAGTTACAAGTTTTGCGCCTTAAAAGGCTGGAGTGTCAGGAAGACGCAGCAGTTGGTCACAGAAGGCTGAAGGTGATTTAGTCTTTCTGTGTCATCGGGATAACGCAGAGTTACAACCTGATTAGAGAGGCTTGATTGCTGACAGCCAGGTAAATTATTTTAATTGCTAATGAGTAATTAATTTCCTTTTATAGCAAAATGTTAATAGGAGATATTACATTTGTCATTTTATTTTATTTTATTTTATTTTCGTGTCAGTTTGTAATGTTTGCAGACTGTGTTAACATTGAAATGTTTAAAGTGAGCCTAGTTCAAATAGAAATGGGCTCTAGCTATCATTCACTATGTGGAGAGTGCAAATAAAGGAACCAGACTTACACGACAGACGAACTTTATTTCTCTGTCTCACTTCAATCATACACAGAAAAAGAATTACTCAGAACACCAGGGTCTCTCCTTTTATACCACTCCATTCCTTCCCCCTGTTGCCTGAAATCTTGCATTACAATACGTTCACACATTCACCCCTTACTGTCTCCACAGCTACTCCTTCCTGCTGCATTACAATCTTTTCCCATTACAATACGTACTGTCCTTCTCCGTTAAATCCCCCACGCTCTGCTGGCAGAGGGAAATTTCCCCTCCCCTCTGCTTCCAGTCTGAGATGATTATCCCAGCGTGGGTTCCCTACACCGCCCCCCCCCACCAGATTCTCAGACTGAGCTTCAACCCTCACGTCCTTTTGGCTTCAGTCTCCTCCCATATCTGCTGTAATGAGGGACCTTCGACTCCGCAGCGCTGCTGTGCCGGTGGGGGGGCTCCTGGGGGTGTGTCTGTCTTCGGGTGGGCAATGACGAGGGGGGGGGGGGGGCATTCTACTTGCTCGTGTGGCTGCTCTGATGAATCTTCTTCCTGGGGAGTTCTCAGTGGGGGTCTTCCACGCCAAGGGACCCGAGCCAACATCACTTGCTCGTCCGCCACCACAAAGTCTGTCTATACATATTTTCTCCCGACGACCTCCCAAGTCTAACAAAAAATGTTTGTCCCCTAGTTCCAGCACTCTGAACGGGCCATCGTAGGGTGGGCGCAATGGTGGATGGTGGGCATCGTGCCTGACAAACACAAACACGAACGCCGTGTTCTTCAAAGTTTTTGACACAAAAGTGTGTGAAAAACAGTGGGGGGCCGGGCCCGGTAGCGTGCCTGTATCTGTGCTATGCTGCGAACGCTGAGACAGACAGTTGTCCGGCACGGGATTATCTGGTAAAAATTCCCCAGGCAGCCGCAGTGGCTGAGAAAAAACCAGCTCCGCCGGGGAAGCCTCCAAATCCTCTTTTGGTGCGGAACGCAACCCTAACAGAACCCACGGCAACCGGTCTACCCAATTTGCATCCGCAAGCGAAGCCCTGAGAGCTGCTTTCAGTGACCTATGGAAACGCTCGCATAACCCATTGGCCTGTGGGTTGTACGCGGTTGTGCGATGAATTGCTACACCCAGGCTACGGGCCATCGCGGACCAGAGGTCGGAAACCAACTGAGGGCCCCTATAGGACGTGATGTCCGACGGGATTCCAAAACGTGCCACCCATGTCGTCAAAAAGGCGTGCGTCACGTCCAAGGACGTGGTCGCCGCCAGCGGGACTGCTTCTGGCCAGCGTGTGGTGCGGTCCACCACTGTCAGAAGGCGCGTGAACCCCTGTGATGGTGGGAGGGGGCCCACGAGGTCCACGTGAACATGGTCAAACCTCTTAGCCGGTATACGAAACGGCTCCAAAGGGGCCTTCGTGTGTCTGTGTACTTTGGCTTGTTGGCACGCTACGCAGGCTGCAGCCCACTCTTTCACTTGTTTGCGAAGGCCTGGCCATACGAACTTCGCTCCCACCATTTTGACTGACGCGCGCACTCCTGGGTGCGCCAGAGCGTGAACTGACTCAAACGCTCGGCAGTGCCAAGCAACTGAGACCACCGGGCGTAGGCGTCCTGTGGAGATGTCACAGATTGGGGGGGGGGGCTGCCATCTTGCAGTACTCTGCTCTCCAGCCTTAACCCTGTTTGTCCAGACTGGAGCGCACACACGTCCGCATCGCCAATCTGCTCTGTGGCCATGGCTGTATAATCTATCCTTACGCAGACTGGGGCCACTACTGCGCGCGAGAGGCTGAACGCCACCACATTCAGTTTACCGGCCACATGCTGAATATCAGTTGTAAACTCCGAGATCGCAGCCAACTGTCTCTGCTGCTGGCCTGACCATGGTTCAGAAACCTTGGCCATCGCGTACGTTAGCGGCTTGTGGTCAACGAACGCAGTGAAGCTGCACCCTTCCAGCCAGAACTGGAAGTGGCGTATGGCCAGGTGGAGAGCCAGCAACTCCCTGTCGAACGTGCTGTATTTACGCTCACTGTTGCGCAAAGCCCTGCTGAAAAAAGCGAGCGGCTGCCAAGAACCGGCGACACATTGCTCCATGACGGCCCCTATGGCCACGTCCGAGGCGTCAGTAGTGAGCGCTATCCGGGCCGCCGGGTCAGGATGTGCCAACAGTGCAGCGTTTGCCAGGGCTGTTTTAACCTCAGAGAATGTCTGCTCCCGCTCAGGAGTCCATTCGACTCTGTTCACCGGCTTCCGTTTCTTGAGCGCGGCGTGCAATGACTGCATGAGCTGAGCTGCGCAGGGGAGGAACCGGTTATAAAAGTTAGCCATCCCCAAAAACTCTTGCAGCGCCCTGACCATCTGAGGCCAGGGAAAATTCGCCACGGCATGCACCTTGTCAGGCAAGGGTATCACTCCCTCCGGTGAGATGCGGTGCCCCAAAAAGTCAATCCCCATTACGCCTAACTGGCATTTCGCCAGGTTGATTATTAACCCATGCTCTTCCAACCTCCGGAAAATCATCCTGAGGTGGGTTACGTGTTCGTCCTCGGACACGCTGGCCACCAGGATATCATCCAGGTAGACAAACACAAACGGCAGATCGCGCAACACCACATCCATCATGCGTTGGAATGTCTGTGCCGCGCCTTTTAATCTGAAAGGCATGCGTAAAAACTCAAACAAGCCAAATGGAGTTATTACTGCTGTTTTGGGTATGTCCTCCGCGTGCACCGGGACCTGGTGGTAACCACAGACCAGGTCTATTTTAGAAAAAATGCATGCCCCGGCGAGGTGAACGGAAAAATCCTGAATATGGGGAATCGGGTAGCGGTCATGCACTGTGACATTATTCAATCTGCAGAAATCTCTGCACAGTCACCACGATCCCTCGGCCTTAGGGACCATGTGTAGTGGGGATGCCCATGGGCTGTTTGAGCGCCTGATGATGCCCAACCTTTCCAAGTTGGCAAACTCCTCGCACGCTATGGCCAGTATAGCTGCGTCCAGGCGCCGAGGTTGTGCGAAAACGGGCGGCCCAGTGGTGGTGATAAAGTGTTCCACCCCGTGTTTAGTGATGGCCGCCGAAAACGTCGGGACCATGAGTGCTGGGAACTGAGTGAGCAGTGTGTGGAACTTACTGCCTGGAGCTGTGACGTTGGCTAGCATTGTTGGCCCAGCCCTTCGAGCTGTACAGGGGAGAGAATCAAAAGACATTGCATTAACCAGGCGTCTGTTAGCAACATCGACTAGCAACCCATGTGCACATAGAAAATCAGCTCCCAAGATTGGGAAACTGCATGCCGCTATGACGAATGTCCACTCGTACATACGGCCGTGTAGGGATACAGTCAGTGTCCTCTCACCAAAAGTCCTAAAGTCCGAGCTGTTTGCGGCTATCAGCTCAGGGCCACTAGCTCCCACTAGCCGGTTGGCGTAGGACGGGTGAGGCTCTTTTGGGAGCCGGTGTCTATGAGGAACCATCTCCCCCAGCACGAGTCTGTCACGTAGAGCACCTTGTTTTCTTCACCGGCAGCCGTAGCTGCTACTGGCCGCCGGCCTTGGCGTTTCCCGAACGCTTGAATTGGCACGGTGGCACACATCTGCGTGCGTTCTCTTCAAAACGGCGGTGGTAGGAGCTGAGCGTGTCTCTCTGGTGCCTTCTGGCCCCCGCTGCCACTACCGTCGCCGGCTCCTCGCCTCCGCTGGTCATCTCGCTGGGTTCCGACGCCGCCGCATTCACTGTGAGGGCTCTGGTGGTGAGGATGATCCGATCTGCCTCCTGGGCTAATGCACAGTAGTTGTGTACGGCCAGCAATGGCGAGTTGGCCAGTACTGCTCTTGCCTCTGCTGGGAGGTTCCGGAGGACAAGGTGGACAAACAGAAAATGCCCATCGTCCGTGCCCATCAACGCCAACATCTTCTCCATCAGTTTGACCGCCGACCCATCTCCTAACTCGGAGCGCCTCAGGCGCCTCTCTGCTCTCTCACAGTCTGAGAGTGTGTAGCGCCGGGTCAGCGCTGCCTTGAGAGCCCCATATTTATCGTGGGCTGGAGGCTGTTGGAGCAGGATCGCTACTTGCTGAGACGAGCGAGCGTCCAGCACTGCGATCACATAGTAATATCTGGTGTCATCTGCTGTTATTCCCCGGAGGGTGAACTGAGCCTTGGTGTGGAGGTGTGGAGGAACCAAGACCTTGTGCAGCCAAAAGTCCGGTAGTTTGACCGAAACAGTGCACGCGTTGCTGGGGCTTTCCGTCCGGGCCGTCTCTGGGATGCTTGAAGTGTTGCTGGGGCTTCCCGTCCGGGCCGACTCCGGGGTTCTTGCCTCGTGTTCCATAATTCGTCAAGGGTCACCAGTGTGGAGAGTGCAAATAAAGGAACCAGACGTAAGTCTGGTTCCTTTATTTGAACGGTTTTATCAGTTCAGTTTTATCGGTTTTATCGAACAGTTTTATCAGTAGAGACAGGTTTGGCTACAAGGAAAAAGTTCACGTCATGCCCCAGGGTAAAACTGGCCGCTGGGGGAAACAAGAAACATAAACCGAGGAAAGGGGAAAGTTTTCCAAACACAGAGAGCTGACTGAGCAGAGAAACTGACTGCGTGCAGGATGCAGACTAACGCCGCGACAATAAGTGAATGAACTGATAGGGAGTAAATACACAGTAAACTAATGGCACAGAGAGAATACAGGTGAGAAGCTGTAACAGGTGTGCTGATTCCAGACTGCTCACTGCAGCAAAAGGCTGAGCAGCCAATGGAGAGTGCCTGGAGGAAGAGGGAGAGGCAGAACAGAACACAGAAAACCCCTAGACAATATGTCTAGGGTTATTCTAATCGTCTAATCCAGATGTAACACCCCTCAAAGGGCAGATGTCTGTGCTTTTAAAACTGCAAACACAACCGTGGAAATAGCAACTGTTGAATTCATAGACGTGCTTCAAGCCATCGATCTCCATATAACCGTCTACAAAAAAGGGCCCGGTCTATTTTTATCCCCTGTTTAAAGCATGCTGGATGAATATTTCTGACTGTGCATAACCCATTCTAACCACTGGATCAAATCTTTTACACTGACGCCTGTAGTTGTTGGGGCATGGGATGGTGAGGGTTTTAGGGGTCAGATAATTGGTTCGAAACACTTTCATGCAGGCCGAGGCTATTGTGACGCTGGAGAAAGGATCCACACCCGTGTCGGTGAGGAACCACTCTCGAAATTTAATGCACCCCGTGGCTAGAATGTCCAAATTGTTTTTACAATAATGCAGAGCCTCCTGTTTAAAGTCAAACAAGCCATCTTTGACCCCATTGTACCACTCGTCGAACCCCCCCCCCCCCCCGCTCGGTGACCATCATACATTCTATGCCATAGTCGGACGGGGATGGGTAAGGACCTATATAATTTAGATGCTCCACCGCAGAATATCGGTGGGGGAATGGTCCCTTTCTCGCCTTGCTAAAACTTAAAGCTTTAAGCATCATGCTAAGATGCATAGGTAGGAAGGATAGTGAGTCGATGAATTTAAGGTTATAATGGGGTTCCTCAAAACTTAGAATCTTACTCCCCATTATGAGAATTTGTTGTGGCATTTTACTCTCTTTCATCATACTGTTCAAGATCAGGTAACCATCAAATCCTCTGGCATTATGCGTTATGAATACATTACGCCTGTACTTTTCATGCCTGAAATGCAGAAGAAACAGTTTTACGCAGTCTGCACCATAAAACCACTTTTCTTCACCTTTCAATGTTTTAGTGTACACGAGAAATGGTGCGTGCTCCACTTTATCGTCGACGAATGTTTCGGTATCATAAAAAAAACAACTCAGGGTGTTCCACCTGCGGGGGAAGTGGCTGAAGTGGTCATCAGCTTCAGACCCCGGTTGTAATTGCACCCCACAAATTTTACATTTTATCCGGCAACAGTGATGCGTGGATGTACCTGTGGTTTTACTAACATAATAGCAAAAGTTGCAGCAAGGACATTTTTTTTATCATGTCACAGATACTCTTGTAGGGTGTGGTTACACCACTTTATTTTACCTCTTTGTGTCTAGCGTAACAGCCCAGCGAGCAACACTTTCTATGACAGTCTAAACATTCTACAGGTCTGAGCTCTTTTGTAGGACAGACGGGAACGTTGCAAACCTGACAGTATCCTTTACAATAGTGCGTATGTGAGTTCTTAAAACCCTTGTAACAGTAGTTACAAACAAATGTTGTACCTATGAAAGCTTTCAGATTTTTTGTACCATAGTAATGGTTTTGCAATAAGAACAGAAACAACGGTCTGGAACGATCGCTATAGTCGGTCACAAAATGCAAGAGGGGTTGATTGTGAGATAGTCTGTGAAACACCATGATTTTACGTCCTACAATCCATTCAAATTTAGCTATATCACTAAAAGTGCCAGGTGTCTGGTCACCCAGATCCGCCTGATTTTGCAACGTCCTACCCAAAGCCTTACAACCACCATCCCCAACAACAACCCCCCAGAGCTTCCTCTGGGGGGTTGTCAGAGTGGACCTCTGGAGTAGGCGGAATGGCTGGATTTGGTGTTTGGTTTAATTCTGCAAACCGGGACAAATGGGTAAAAAAAAAAGCAACGTTACTCATCGTGGTTCTGTAAGTACATAACATATGTTTATTTTAAGTCATGTTGGTGGGTGACCAAGGTTTATTTTATATATATATATATATACTGTATATATATATATATATATAGTTTATGGAGGAATTATAAATTCAGGCGAGATAAGATGAGCTGGAAGGTTGCAGAGTTTTATTTCCTCCATCAAAATCAGCCGCACTTGTAGCGCTGTGCACTACAGTGCTGTGTTGTGTCGTGCTGTGTTTGTTCTTGAGGCATGTATTGTAAGCTCTTTTATACAGACAGAGAGAATGCATGATACATTAGCATATTGGTATACATATCAGTCAATACTCATGATTCGCATGACCAACTGGCGCCCGGACGTCCTCTTCTTAATCCGGGGATGTATAAACAATAGTCCATTGTTCTGGTCATCCCCCAGGGGCTCTCTGTCCATATGCAATCCCTGCTGAGCGTAAATAGTATCAGTCTGCATTGTGCTGGGTGACCACACGCCCCCCCCCCCCAGAACGCTCAGAAGGGTCTGTGCCCCCCCCCCCCCCGTCGTTTGGCTCCAGCTCCGGTAGAACTGTCGGAGGGCATGTCAGTCCATGCGGGGGGACGGGGGAGGGGTGGAAAAAAACAGTGTGCTCCGCTCCGGGTTCCAGCCCATTGAAAGGCCGTGGATCGTGGGCGCTGGGGCCGGTGTGCATCGTGCATAATGGAACAAGACGGCAATCGGCCGGCTTTAGGGAGTGAGTTGCGGGAAGAGCGCTGTGAAGGAGGAGGGGGAGGGGGGTGGGAGTAAGTGAGTGCCGGCCCGGGACGTCAAAGGTGTCTGGGCCACGCAAAAATTGCGTGTGGATCCACAATGGTGAGAAACTTTCCCGGTAAACCTGGCGGCGATCCACAGCGGCTGTGAAAAAAAAATTATGTCTCTGACTCCTCTCGCGGCTCGATGCAGCGAGGATGTGGGGAAGGCGAGCGGCCAAATTCCCCGAGGATGCGTAGCGGCTGTGAAACAACTGCAGCTGTGTGAGGGACCTGGCGGTTTGGCTTTTAGGTGCAGGAAGCAGCCCTAAAGCCATCGGGGACAGCAATCGGCTAAATTCCCCTTGTGCACCGTGGCTGAGAAACCCATACAAAGTCCTTTGTGCGGGCTGCACGTCTGCTTCAGGTGCGTGAGCAGCCATGAAGGTTCCGAGGCTGGCGATCAGCCATGTTTCTCGGGCATGTGCAGCGGCGGAGGATGCTGTATCGATCTGTGGAGCCGGCTTGACCCTGTGCGTGGCGTGCGCGTGGCGCAGTGACCACATTAGCTGGCAGTTGCATTGTCCTCGTAATCCTGCGGTGTGTGTGCGGGGCTTCTGTGCATGGGAGGTCCGCTTGTCGTGAGTTGAGTCAGGGTTGGGGAGCTTGGTGGAAATCAACGCAGTCGGCGTCAATGTTTTCCCCGTTCAGGCTGCTTCCTTCGTTTCGCTCGTGTCGCCGTTCTTGGTGCGTGTCGGTCCAAGCGCTGCCCGATCCGGGGTGCGCGCTCCGGTGAGGATGAAGAGGTCGCAGGCATTCTCTGGTCCTCTGCTGTCCACAGTGCGGTGAGAGGGAGCAGATGGTCATTCTCTCTTGTCAGGTCACCAGTGTGGAGGGATAAGATCAGGCGAGGGACACACCATATCACGTTGGGGTCACCAGTGTGGAGGAATTATAAGTTCAGGAGAGATAAAACGAGCTGGAAGGTTGCAGAGTTTTATTTCCTCCATCAAAATAGTAACAACAATAGCCCATTGTTCTGGTTGTCCCCCAGGGGCTCTCTGTATGCAATCCCTGCTGAGCGTGAATAGTATCAGTCTGCATTGTGCTGGGTGACCACAATATATACTATATATAATGTAAAACAACCTCAGTTGACCAAAGTTCTGAATAGATTGTACAGTTAATCATGAAACATGTTAAAATAATAAAATAGATTTCCGTTTTTATTCTTATTTAGAGACGGTGAATTGTCTTCCAACCAAGAAAGTCATTTTAAATTGTATTTTTAATTACACACCTTTAATCATTTGTCTCACATCAGCAGTCAGCGTGGTCCCCCTCCTCCTCCTCCTCAACGTGACACGCTCCTCTACACTAGCATCTACGGGTGAATGATTCAGGTACAAATGATGACGGGCTAGGGGATTTAATAATGATACAGGATGCGGGCCTGTAAGTACATACCATTAGGCGAACGTTTCACCAACGTGGTCTTTTTACGAGGGCGCGTCGGTCTGCTCCGAACACCCGAGCCTGAAGGTGGATGAACGGTGTCGGGAGTCCCACCCTCACCAGTCGATGTCGAAGGCCTTGGCTGGTATTCTGTAAGATAATAATAATAATAACTTTATTTCACATTCAAAAAAACCATAATGCAGTGTACACTGTTTAAAAACACAAGATTGCCACAAGATGGCACCAGCCACCAATACATGACCCCGTGGGGAACGTTTACGTCATCACCCTGAGATGTTGTGAGAGGGCCAATGGTGACCTGCTACATCATCGAAGGGTGACGATATCATCCCGTTTCAACATGAGTTTAGAGAGACAATGATCATATTGGATCAATGAATTTTTATTTTTTTTTTAAAAATAGGGGGAGCTTACCGGAACCACGTGTTGTAGCATCAGTCGGTACCAGGGTCGGTCTGTCTCTCCGCTGCACTGGTTGTTTACCCCTGGTCGGCAAAATGCTCCCAAGTGATCTGTCCGTCGGCTGAAGACCGGCTATTGGTCCTGAGAACATGGCTGGATTCCGTGGTGCTGGATGTCTGGCATTATTCTGCGGTAGAGCCGCCGTTTGATGAAGGGTTGGAGTACACCCCCTGTTGATCCCAAGCTGTCCGGGCCCCGTTAAAACTGCTGAATCATCTTCGGTGTGTTGAATCTCCTACAAAAGTCCCACCAGTCTGTCTTTGTCACCAGACTGCTGCCTGTTCTCACCCTCCTTGAAATCTGTAAGTACATTTCTTTTTTTTTTAAATTAAACCACCCTTTATTGTCATTCAACTGTACAACCAATCATGTACAGTAGAACAAGATTGTGTTTTACCTATCTACTGTGTTAATCACACACACCCCAAGTGTAGAATCAGAGGGCCACTGCCATGCAAGGCGCCGCCACAAATTTCCCTCCTCCATTCCATTATTGCTGAGCACCAAGCTGGACAGCAGGAAGTTCCACTTTTATATGGTGTTCGGCATGACCCGGCCGGGATTTGAACCCCTGCCTCCCGGATGTGGGGCGGATGCTCTACCAACTGAGCCACCTTCATAATGTTTATAGATGCAATAATGACCAATTGAGCAGGAATAACTTAAAAAAACAAACAAACAAAAAAAAACAAACAGAAAAAATATGATTTTAAACCGGTTCTGACTTTGAGACAAATTATTAGATAGATGCTTTAGAAAATGTAGTAATAATAATAATAATAATAATAATAGCTTTATCTGTATAGCACTTTTCACAGACAAGTCACAAAAACAGATTAAAAGTTGATTGAGTAATTAGAAAAATAAAATGAATAACACTTACCAGGGTACCTTGGCCATGAGTGGATTTCCGCAAGTGTTATAATTTCTAAAAATGAGCAAAGTTTTATTTGTCAATAGAGGTTTTTTTTATATATATATATATAAAGTTTCAAAAGTCAGATAATATCACCTCTCATCTTGCCTGAGTCATGTTCCTTTGGGTGTGAAGATGGGTTTCAGAATTGGTTCACTCGTACTTATACACGGGGATTTGGGAAAAGGCTTTGTGAATGTGAATGAACCATAGAGTAAAAACAATAGTGTGTGTGGGAGGGGGAAGGGTGAAGATGGTAGGGAGTTGCTGATCCCCCTCATACAAGCGATAGCTTATGTTACATGGAGGGCAGACTGATCTCAGAGTAACATGATATCTTTGGTATGGCTTTTACAGTCACATTCAACATCTGTGGAGCTCATCTGTTTAGCTAAGAAAATGGTATTTAAGTATTTGGTTGTTTGAAAATTTAAACACATCAGCTGTTTATGCAATATTTTTTCTGTAGGAACCCTTATCTGAATGTGCTCAGGACAATCCAAAAAGTTGATGCTACACTTTTGTGAAAATCTAATTTGAAGAAACTGTCTTTGCTCCCTGCAAGTCAGACCAGTGCCTGTGTATCAATGTGTGTGTGTGTGTGTGTGTGTGTGTGTGTGTGTGTGTGTGTGTGTGTGTGTGTGTGTGTGTGAGTGAGTGAGAGAGAGAGAGAGAATTCTGGTGGTTATTTAGTCACTCTGACTGATGTGTGTTTTATAAAATGAACAAACTAAAAGCATGTCATCAATTATCCTTGAAAGCTGTTTCCCCATAATTAATATCCCATGCTCATGATAATCCCATATTGTCAAAGATAATTTTTAAAAGCATATATAATTGACATTCTATACCCACATTAATGCCCGTACTAATCTCACAGGTCAAAGATAATTTTTAAAAGCATATATAATTGACATTCTATACCCACATTAATCCCCACACTAATCTCACAGGTCAAAGATAATTTTTAAAAGCATATATAATTGACATTCCATTCTCACACTAATCTCACAGGTCAAAGATCATTTTTAAAAGCATATATAATTGATATCCTATACACACATTAATCCCCGCACCAATCCCACAGGTCAATTATAATTGGCATTCCATACCCACACTAATCCCCATATCATCAGAGATAATCCCCTGATAATTACATAGCTCAGTTCAGGGGGAATGTCGGGTCAAAGGTCACCTGTCAAAAGCAGTATGACTTCAGGTATCCCCCCTCCCTTTCTCATAATCCTCTGTGATGCACATCTCCAGTAAACCTTTTTTAAATAACTATATGGTATAGTGTTATTGACAGTTATACTAATGTAGCATGGCTGTGATCAAACTGGATAGCTCTCTAGTTTTGACAACGTAATTATGACAACACTTTAGATCAGATTGTAAGGACTTTGACATGTTTGCTGAACCCAGGGGACAGAAGACAGACTCGAGGAGATATAATTATCCTTTTATTGCCCAGTGGAAGGTGTATGAGTGTGTGAATGTGTAGTGTGTGGTGTAGTGCTGGACTCGTGCTGGAGCTGAGCAGGTCTTAGCTTCGCCTGGCAACCCTATAAACACAAAGCAGAAGTGTTAGCGCTGCACCAGTGTGGGAGATGTAACAAGAGACTGCTGCTTACTTTGCAGGTGGGGTGCAGATCTTCTGCTTGCCTGACTGGCGGCTGCCAGGGAGCGAGCGTCCTGCTCGGTGTCGTGAAGCGGGGAGGTGGCTCTGGTGCCGGGGAGATGCTGAGCTGCCACCGGGGAGAGAGGGTCCGCCGCCTGGGGGGTCCACCTGTGCACAGGGGAGACAAGCTTGACAAGACAAAGGTGAGGAGCGCTTACGTGCATTGCTGTGTTGCTCTTCCGTGGCTGTAGGTACAGGACGAGACTGAGGATGGGCGATGTGCCTTCCTGAGTGTGGCAGACGTCTCCGTGCTGAGTCACAGGCAGGGTTGGCTTTTAAAGGCCGCTGATGATCAGCAACAGGTGTGCGCACAGCTGAAACAGGTGCAGGCCCTATGGGTGCCATAGCAGACTTTAACTGCTGTTAGTTCTGTGGTTTATATAAATATGCTGAATTACACTTTTATGATCTGTTTAAGTTCATCTGTTTTATGCTTAAAAAAAAACAGCTGTTGTTATTAAGCTTCAGCAGTTATTTATGTCAGTTCCAGTTCATTTTTAAGTTATAAATGTGTTTTGTTTTTGTTTTAAAATATATAAGTAAATAATGTGAAACGTTGGATGCCTGAATTAATTTGTGCCCTTTCAGTTACCTGTAGAAGATGAAATCTATTGTTTAGTCAGTGTGACAGATTCACAAAGTAATATTTTACCTCACCTCTGCAAAGCTAGAGTATTTTCAACCTTTTTATAATGTAGTGATAAACAAGAACCTAAAATACACTGTACATATTAGATATATACAAAACATTGTAATCAATAATCCTTAGTGAAGTTGGAAATAATTTATGGTGGAACAATAATCTTTTTTCAAATAATATTGTGTAAAAACAGTACTGCATCTCCAAAAATGAGCACATCACCATTCAGAGCTATATCAAATAGCTCAAACATATTCATCCAAATTTCAAACAAAAAAAAAAATCTTAAAATGGCTAAATTTATATGGGATTATTGTAAAATATGAAAGTTTTACTTTTTAGATTTGTGCTATTTCTAAAAATAAATTCACCACAATATTCAACTTTTGGAGGTGGATGAGTAGAATGTAAAAGAAAATCAACCCCAAATCAAGTCAGTCAACATATAACAAACAGGAATTTATTGGGGCGGCAGTGGCTCAGGAGGTAGAGCAGGTCTTCCAATAACCGGATGGTTGACGGTTTGAATCCCACTCTTCCCAGATATCCCGCTGTTGTGTCCCTGGGCAAGACACTTTACCCACCTTGCCTCCAGTGTCCATAACACTGGGTATGAATGTGTATAAAAGTTCGTGAGAGGCCGTTGGCGCAGATTAGCAGCCACACTTCCATCAGCCTGCCCCAGGGCAGCTGTGGCTACAGTAGTAGCTTGCCACTACCATTGTCTGTCTGGAGTGAATGAATAATGTATCTATTTGTAAAGCGTCTTTGAGTGTCTATGATAAAGCGCTATATAAATCTCATGCATTACACTGGTCAACACCAAATTTATTGTCTAAGTTTTTTTAACTGACTTAGGGCAATTTTGATGTGCTGAATCCAAAAATCACGGTTTCATCCAATAACCATTGATCCAAAAATCAATGGTTTTGCTCAATCAGGTCAACTTTTTGAACTATGGCCACAGGTTTTCTACGTTTTTGTTTACATGTACTGGTATTTTCGCTTTATATGATGCAAAATTCTTTTTTTATTTCTTGAAATTCTCTGACGTTTGAACAATGATGGCGCAACATTCGATTTACATGTACTTACCTTTATCACTGTCTACTATTCAATTTACAGTACAACTGTACAACTGCTGTACAACTGCTTACAGCTTAGCATAAAAACCTGACCTGATCAAGAGAAACGGATGTCCTTAGGTATGAATGTGAGACTGAATAGTTGTCTGTCTCTCTGTGTTGGCCCTGCAATGGACTTGTGATCTGTCCAGGGTGTACCATGCCTCTCGCCCAAAGATGCTGGGATCGACTCCAGCACCCCGCAACCCGAAAAGGATTAAGTGGAAGAAGATGGATGGTTACATAGACTTTAAACTGCACCCCCCGCCCCGTGCCCCTAACCACCAGATTAGCAGCAGAAGATGAATGAGGTAGTTAGCGTCATAGCTAGCACTGGTTAGCTTACCTGTGTGGGCTATATTAATCATATATTCCATAACCTACATATGTTGAAGCATGTGGAAATGTTTAGTAATTACATATGTAAAGCAACTTCACACCTCTGAAAGGACAAAGGCTCTCAACCGCCAAGTGAAGAACAAAGACATTCCCAGACACTGCGGTGGAGACCAGAGGAGCCACCCTCACCCCCTAAGGCGAGGAGAGGAAATACCAAGACAATGGGGGGATTAAGATAATGAGGGATGTCAGCCTTTGTTATGCATGTCTTTTGTTAGGTGCAAGTATAAAGTCAGTGAGCCGGAGATATTCGGTCTCTTTTCCTTCTGTTACCTCTGCACTAGAATGAGACTTGTTAGGAGAGCTGATAAATAAACTTTGGTTTATATATCAAATCGCCTCATCATTTCAAGCTCTTCTACACCTGTCAGAAGAAAAAAGGTCACCTCTGCATGACTTTTCAGCCCTTTCAGACTCTTCAGTAGACATTAGCCATCAAAAGCAGAACCCATATTTATTCTAAATGCTTTGTTGATATATTATTTTAAAATAAAATCTTTGTTTTCATGAAAATCTATATTTCACCTTTAACACAATCTCTAGTCTAAAGACAGTTTCACATTATCTTTCACTATGTAAGACAAACAAATACACAGTTCAGAATTTCTTTTGTAATCCTATACCTATGACCACTTATAAGCAAGACACAATTACACAAAAGAAGACTGAACAGCTGAGATTGCTGTGCTAACATAGCAGATATACTGGAGATAAATTTGTGTTTATTTTGAAAACAAAGCCTTATCTGGAAATTGTGGCAAATTAAAAGTCAGGAAAATATAGCAATACAGTGATAAAAGCCTTCAGTTCTTGGTGATTTTGAGCGGATGAGCTGAAAAGCTTTTAACAGACAGGCATACGTACAGACACATGGAGTGAATACCATATATCTGCGTTGCCTTTGCACTGTGGCATATGTGAAGTATATGGAGGTTACCCAGTTAGTGGAACAGAATTAATCAACTCTTATTAACCTCCAATAAAACAAATTCCTTTCAGATTCCTGCTATGAGGGTGAGCAGCACTTAGTAACCATCAGACACCAAAGTTGCAAGCACAAATATTCATTACACAAGGAAAAATAAGATAAAAATCACAAATACTGCAAATGTGACCTTAAAAATGAGGCAGCCTTTAAAAAGACAAAAGTCATTAAAACGTTCTTATCAGTCCCGGACGCTAGCTGTCACACTCCAGGCCTTGTCCTTCAATAGCCACTATTGAGTCCACACCAAACAGACCCACACATCCAGGACTCTTCCCCATCCACACCTAGAAGAAAGGAATGTGGCCAGCAGTCTATTCTTCACACAAAGGAGTCAGTTCTACTCAAACCTCCAACAACAATTAGTGTATTGGATTGAAGAAACTCAGCTTCTCCCCCACCCCCCACCCCCCTGCACCCAAGGCTTCCAATACTCTTCTGACCCCATCACACTGGAACTGCCTGGAAGCTGCTGCAGACTCTCCAGCCACCTGGGAAGATTGTGGGCCTCAGTTCAGGAGAAGAAGGATTCTATCAATGCAGGTCTCTCCCTGCTTATATAGGAAATGAGAAACCCCACCCCTGCATTCCCATTGGGCCATGTGGGCACCCTGTA
Organism: Pholidichthys leucotaenia; assembly: GCA_020510985.1. Lineage (NCBI taxonomy): Eukaryota > Metazoa > Chordata > Actinopteri > Cichliformes > Pholidichthyidae > Pholidichthys > Pholidichthys leucotaenia. The sequence goes on along the minus strand of CM035847.1, from coordinate 246,382,100 downwards.
GTGGTCAGTTGACTGGTTCAGGCTGTCAAGTCAATGCCTGAGTTCCCCACTAATTGTGTCCAGCTGTGTTCAGTCAAAAGCATGCATGTAAAAAGAAACAAAAAAATACTACACTCCAAATAATCATAGCTATCAACAGCAACAAAAGTATAAACATGCAAAAGTATAACACTCAACACATAAAATTAAACAATATGTCCAAAACACAGCATGATACTCAGCATGACACATAAAAATACAAAAGCACAAGAATAAAATTAGGAGCACATGCTGGAGTAACAGATTTTATTAATCAATGCATGTATAGGTACACAAGGGTGCAATAGCAGGTAAGCATATCAAAATTTCCAAAAATAAAAGCATAATTATGAATATTAAATCAGAACTGCTTGGAATGTTTCCCACTTATGTGTAATGAATATTGAGAGTTTCTTAAATAATCTTGCAGAAAATGAAGTTTTTCCAAACATTAATTTATTGAAATAACTCTCCATTGCTGTATAATGGAGCCGGGAAAAAGGTATTGTAATTACTATGCCGGTGTTCTTTCATTTTATCATCAGAATACCATCAGTTGCACTGCAAATATGCCACTAACATTACATAATTGCCTGCCTTCCATCAGCTGGGCCATGGTATACTATTGTTTACCTTATGTCAGCTGTACTGAGTTATTTTTCCAACAGGAAATACATATAATATATATAAATAGGAGGAAATGGACACTCTAATGGGCTGTTTTGAAACCACCACCTGGGAGCAGCTCTGCGATCCACATGGTGAGGACATCAATGGCCTCACTCACACCATCACGGACTACATCAGCTTTTGTGTGGACAACACCGTTCCCACCAAGACCATACGGTGTTGCTCAAACAACAAACCCTGGATCAGCCCTGAGATAAAAACACTTATGAGAGAGAAGAAGAGGATCTTCGGGTCGGGGAACAGGGAGATGCTGAAGTCCGTACAGAGGGAGCTGAGGAGAAAGATCAGAGAAGGCAAGGACAGCTTCAGGGAGAAGATGGAGGACAAGCTGCAACAGAGCGACATCAGCGGGGTCTGGAGAAACCTTTAAACCATCTCTGGGCTCCAGAATACCTCCCCCCAGGCCACGGGGGACAGGGAGTGGGCGAACAATCTGAATCTGTTTTTCAATAGGTTTGACCAACCGCCCTCCCCCCTGACTGCACAACAACCACTGCTGCCTCTAAAGACATCAAGTCCTGCTGCCCACTCCCCACTCCACCAACACCCCCCCCACTCCCAACACACAGCCCCCCAACCTGACCTTCACTAAGACCCAGGTGAGGACGGAGCTGAGGAAGATCAAGGCGAGGAAGGCGTCGGGACCGGACGGCATCAGCGCAAAGCTCCTCAAGTCCTGTGCAGACCAACTGTGTGGGATTGTGGAGTACATCTTCAATCTGAGCCTGAAGCTGGGGAGGGTACCACAGCTGTGGAAAACATCTTGTGTGGTACCTGTACCAAAGACTTCCCACCCCAAAGATCTGAACAGCTACAGACCAGTGGCCTTGACGTCCCACATGATGAAGACCCTGGAGAGACTGCTCCTTGCTCACCTCCGCCCCCTGGTGGGACCAGCGATGGATCCACTCCAGTTCGCCTACCAGCATGGCATTGGGGTGGAGGATGCGGTGATCTTCCTCCTTCACCGTTCCCTGTCCCACCTGGAGAAGCCCGGGAATGCAGTGAGGATCATGTTCTTTGACTTCTCCAGTGCTTTCAACACCATCCAACCGATGATCCTGAAGGACAAGCTGCTGTTCACAGGGGTGGATCAGCACCTGTCATCATGGATCCTGGACTACCTCACAAACCGGCCTCAGTTTGTGAGAACCCGGGACTGTGTGTCCGACACGATCATTGGTAGCACGGGGGCCCCCCAGGGAATGGTTTTGGCTCCCTTCCTGTTCACCCTTTATACTGCGGACTTCTCACACAACACAACACACTGCAATCTACAGAAGTTCTCTGATGACTCTGCGATCGTTGGCCTCATCTCCAATGGAGATGAAGCTGAGTACAGAGGGCTTATCCAGGACTTTGTGGACTGGTGCCATCGGAACTGCCTCCAGATCAACGTGAGGAAAACTAAGGAGCTGGTGGTGGACTGCCGCACGCAAGGACAACCCCTCACAGCACCAGTAAATATACAGGAAACAGACATCGAGATGGTGACATCCTACAAGTACCTGGGTGTTCATCTGAACAATAAACTAGACTGGTCACACAATACTGACACACTCTACAAGAAGGGACAGCGCAGGCTGTTCCTACTGAGGAGACTCAGGTCTTTTGGTGTACAAGGGGCGCTGCTGAAGACATTCTATGACACGGTGGTGGCATCAGCCATCACTTTTGGAGTGGTCTGCTGGGGCAGTGGCATTACAGCAGCCGATAGGAAGAGACTGAACAAACTGATCAAGAAAGCTAGCTCTGTCCTGGGGCAGCGCCTTGACCCAGTGGAGGAGATAGGAGAGAGAAGGATGGTGGCTAAACTGTCATCTCTGCTGGAGTCCGAGTTCCACACTATGCAGGACATACTGAATGCACTGAGGAGCTCATTTAGCAGCAGACTACATCATCCTAGGTGCACAACCGAGAGTTTTCGCAGGTCCTTCCTACCTACGGCTGTCAGACTGTACAACCTAAGCAGGGCTGCTCGCAGAGATAGCAAAAAAACATGACAACCTAATAGTTTTGAATGCAAAAGACGCAATAGACTTACACAATGGTCCCCTCTGGTATACAACTAGGAAAACGCCGGTCGCTATGGAGGGTGAGAATATGTATGGGTACATAATCATACCATGTAGGATAACTAAGTAGACGGTTGTGCTGTTTCATTCCATCTAGCTACAATGCTCCGCACTGTGTGTGTTTCTATACAGTATTTACATATTTATTCCATCTAGTTACAATGTTCTGCACTGTGTGTGTTTATATATATTCATATATTTATTCCATCTAGCTACAATGCTCCGCACTGTGTGTGTTTATATATCTACATATTTATTCCATCTAGCTACAATGCTCCGCACTGTGTGTTTATATACTCATATATTTATTCCATCCAGCTACAATGCTCCGCACTGTGCTTATATATTTATATATCTATCCCATCTATCTTCAATGCTCCGCACTGAGTGTCTATATATATATTTATATTTATATGTACATATGTACTACTTGCTGCTCTTGTTTTTTCTCTTGCCTTCTGATTTTTGCTCTGAGTGTTGCTATCCCTGTGCTGTTGCAATCCTGGAATTTCCCCATTGTGGGACTAATAAAGGCTTATCTTATCTTATCTTATCTGATCTTATTTTATCTTAAATAGACACTCACTGAAAACACACCATATTTTTGGATCAGCCAATCACGGTGCAGCACCGTCAGCTGTTTCCTTCAGCTGTACTGTATGCTGCAGCGTAGAATATGAGAGTTGCATCACTCCGATAGACTCCTACAGAAACTGTGAATGGTGGAAGTCTATCAGGGTCATGAAGCGGCGAATAGTTCCAAACGATGGAATTTTCTCTATAGATCAGCATTCATTTCATGGAGTGTCTGCTTAATAATCCCGGGTAAGTTAATGAATGACTATTTTTTTTGGTCATTTTACCACTTAAATTAACAGGTAGATTCTGTAGCCTGTGATCTTGTTTTATTTCGTCAGCTTTTTTTCTTGTTTATGTGCAGTAAAAGCTCATAAACGTGCAATTGTTATTAGCCTGTGTTATGTCCTCATCTTGGTATTCAAGGAGGAGGCTCAGGGTGCAGTTGAACGTCACTTTATTTATAACCAGAACCAAACTCACAGGTGCTCCGTACAGGTCAAGGGGTCGACGGCAAAGAGACAGAGCCTCTTCTGTCCTAGCCTTTTATGTCCTGGGTGATGGTGGAACTGGAAAGGCGGGCCATCACCCCCACTACACCCAGGGTGTACCCAGTACCATCTTCGTACACCACAGACTGTGCTAGCACAACTAGGTAGCCGGGTTGACCCTTATTTCAAAAATCTGTTGTACAGTTATTGGATGAAGGCACAGTTTCTGAGAAACATTAGAGATGGGTAGTAGTATTATATGATGGGACATGACATGAAAACCTGTGACAGAGAAGATGTGACTTATTATAAGGGATAATGGTAAGGCCCTGTACTTATATCGCACTTTTTCTAGTCTCAAAGACCACTCAATGTCACGGTGGCCCTCGCGAGCCACCATAAGACGCCACAAGTCACTGGTGAGTTTGCAATGATGTTTACTAAGGAAAAAGGAACAGAAGGATAATACAAAGTGACAAAGTAATAAGCCACGGTGGGCTAAAACACACAACACTGGATGTAGAAGCCTCAAGGCTGAACAAGCTCACTTACGGTTCCAGATTAGGACGAAGGATGATCATAGACGTGGGATAATAAGGAATATTGGCGTCTGAGATGAGGGACGCTCGCTCGAAGTCTGATGAGGGATGTTTGACGGAGACTGCTGCATTGGGCTGCATTCAGCATCCGCTTAAATGCCGGCCGCTAACGAGCCCTGAATGCAGCACAGCTGGCAGGCTTTGACAGCAGGAAGCTCCTCCGAGCGCTGTCACAATAAGAGCCCGGGGAGCCAGAAGGTAATTACTGCTGTCAAGCCTGCAGGAGATGATGTATGACCCGAGCGCGGACGAGATCTGCGCTCGGATCATAACAGTACCTCCCCCTCGAGGGCGAGCTCTGAACGCCCAATGACACCCAAACCCCCCCCACCCCACCAACCCTCCCAGGGTGGGCGGAAGGGGGAACAGGCCGGGGGGAGCAGACCAGCAAAGACCAAAAAAAAAAACCATGATGACAACAGGAGCGCGCAGGCAGACAGAGGGAAAAAAATGACACTCCCATGCACAAATTACAACCAAGGTAGAACATAAGGAGACGATCACAGGGCAAAATAACAGCGACCAGGATACTCACAAATACACAAACCATGGTCAAGGCAGACTGAAAATGAAACAATACAGAGCACGACAACAGAAAATGTCATATTCTCAAAGGCAAAAAAAAGACAAACCAACTGTTACAGGCAATGAACTTTTACAGAGGAAAAATGAACAATGAACACCCGCTAGGAGGGGGTGAGATGCAACAATATCAATAGTACTGTGGCATGAAGGCCGATAGTTCGGGGGCCGCCCTGCATCTAGCGTCCACGTCGCAGGGTGGGGGAAAAGAGACAGTTCGGGCGGCCTACCCCAATCCCATGCCCGGGAATACAGCTCCTCTGGCGGCTGGGCCCGATTGCCGAAAGGGTGGGAACGTTTATCGGGTGGCCAACCCAGAATGCCGAACCGGCAAAACAGGTCGCCAGGCGGCCGACCCGCATCACACAGCCACCAGGACCGTAGGGGGGAAGTAGAAGACGGCCTCCCTGGAGAGAGGGAAGACGAGGGAGAGCCGGGCGGCGTATTCGGAACCCCAACGGTCCCCAGTGGAGATGAGCAGTGATGATGATCCTGAGGACGAGGATGATGATGATGAAGATGAGCCAGTCCAGTGTCCGGTGGCAGGGGATCTGCAGCTCCCTCACCGACCTTGACTTCCGCTGGTGCTGCACCCGTGATGGACACTGATTGGGTCACGGCTGCACCCACGTCGGACCCCGACTGGGTCGGCGCCGCACCAGAACCGACCTCCAACCCTGAACCCGAAACCTCTGGCACAGCGACCGGATTCAGCTCTGCACTGGTGACCCTGGGAGAAGGCTCAGGAGAGAGAAAAGAACCGGGATCAGGATCACCGGCAGCGACAGAGCCCAGTGAGACGAGTTCGGGCGCAGCGGATTGCTGCCCCTGGCTCGTCTCTCCGAGAGACAGGCAAAAGTGCTCCAGAATAGAAAGGAGAAAAACAAAGTAGAGCACTTGCCTGTACTGGGGTTCTGTCGCTGTCCAGGACTCCGACGATCCGGACTCAGATGGAAGGAGATCGTCTTCTGGCTCCCACTCAGCTACATCGGGCTCCACAGCTGACATGATGGTTTCAGCAACCTGAGGACCCTCCAACTCCGATGTCCATGTCGACGACCCGCACAGCGTGGTGGCAGGGGACCCTCGACCCGCTGGATCAGATCACTCGTCTGTGGAGACCTGGGGACGCTTCGTCGTCAGTGCAGGCTCCACGCTGCAGTCCGCTCTCCTCCTCTGCCTACGACGTGGCTGCGGGGCTGGAACCAGGCTCTCCAGAACCGCAGGCCCCCTCCTCATCTGGCGATGTTGGCCTGGCGTCGAGGACTGCTCAGCGGAGGGCGACACAGAGGCAGTGGGTTTAATAATAGAAGCTACAACAGGTGGTGGGAGACCAGGGGACTGTGAACCCTGAGCTCCACCCCCAGGAGTCAGACAAGGCAAACCACAATTATGGGGAGATGAGTGAACTTGTCCTTGCCTGTCTCCCGTAGGCAGGATGGTGCCTGCTGTAGCTGACGTTGCTCCTCCCTTTCCCCGCCGGATGGTGACAGAGGGCCCCCTGGGAGGATGAGGGGGAGCCGCTCGCGATGGATCTGGGAGGGGGCTTGCCGGAACAGGACTCTGGGCACACACAGCAGCCGGGGAAGGCGTCGAGGTGGAGGGGGCAACAGCCGAGACGAACTGGGCACGGAGTGCTGACGGGACAGCAGGAGAAATGACCCGGGGGGAGAGGCTGCGGGGATTCCCTCGTGGCGAGATGCCAAGGAAGCAGCTGACTGGGGAATAGAGTCTCTCTGGCGACCCGGAACAGGATTCGGACGGGGTTTGTGCTGAGGTTTAAAGCTGGTGTGACGACGGCTTCTTGCAGGGGGCGAGGCGAAGGTGAGGTCCGGGAATCGCCGCTCCTGTGCGGAAACTGAAGCAAGCAGGTCAGCGTACTCGGGAAAGTCACTCAACGTTGGGTTCCTCTCCACCAGTCTGACTGCCGCCGTCACATGCTTAATTATCTGCGTGGGATGACCAGCAGAACGAGCTGCCACCACTCGGTCCCGGATGGAAGCAGCTGCAAGTTGTAGCTTCTCCGGGGGATTCCCGAATGACGACACACTCTGGTGGGGATCACCCCTGGGCGGTGCGAACTCCTGGACTGGAATGGAGACAGGAATGGGATCCAGACGTGAGGAGCGAGGATGCCTCCTCTTCGACTTTCTGCCGGGGTTTCCCTCCAGCCCACGGAGTATCTCGCGCTGTGCGGCGATGTCATTCCTCCTCACGCTGACTTCGGGGTGGTCGGCGTAGCGGGGAAGATGATTCAAAAACGTCCTCAGCACGGTTCAGGTACCAGTGCACGTAGCTGTGAAAGTCGAGGAGGGAGGCAGAGATGAGCGTTTCATCAACGTATTCCAGGGCGTCCGCCAGCTCGTAGCTCTGACTCCGAGCGCGGCCCCTCCGGGACGGCATCCTTTCAGCACACAGTACCCAGACAGGAAAGAGCAAAGTCCAATGCAAACTCACCGGGAATGGTGTCTCGGTGTGGCGCCTCCGTTTAGGTGCCCTGGCAGCAGTCTACTGTCACGGTGGCCCTCGCGAGCCACCATAAGACGCCACAAGTCACCAGTGAGTTTGCAATGATGTTTATTAAGGAAAAAGGAACAGAAGGATAACACAAAGTGAAAAAGTAATAAGCCACGGTGGGCTAAAACACACAACACTGGATGTAGAAGCCTCAAGGCTGAACAAGCTCACTTACGGTTCCAGGTTAGGACGAAGGATGATCATAGACATGGGATAATAAGGAATATTGGCATCTGAGACGAGGGACGCTCGCTCGACGTCTGATGAGGGATGTTTGACGGAGACTGCTGCATTGGGCTGCATTCAGCGTCCGCTTAAATGCCGGCCGCTAATGAGCCCTGAATGCAGCACAGCTGGCAGGCTTTGACAGCAGGAAGCTCCTCCGAGCGCTGTCACAATAAGAGCCCGGGGAGCCAGAAGGTAATTACTGCTGTCAAGCCTGCAGGAGATGACATATGACCCGAGCGCAGACGAGATCGGAGCTCGGATCATAACACTCAAAGCGTTTCACTAGTACTTGTTCATAGTATTGTGACGTTTCATGGGTTCACACGATGAGAGAGGATTTGGAACATGTCGTTGTAGTGGTAATGCAAGGTAAAACGGAGCTCTGAGTTGCAGCTAAAGGGTTTAAAGGTGAAATATAGAAGATTTTCATGAAAACAAACATTCTTTTTAAAAATAATACATCAACAAAGCGTTTAGAAACATACACAATGTAAGTATTAATGTTCTTCTAAAAATTAGTATATTGATGAAAAAAGAATATTTTATAATTTTTGGCGAACCTGTCATGAATTGCCCCTTGGGGCAGAGAGGAAGACCCATGCGCTGAACTGTGAGTTTGTGAGATTTATTGAAAACAACAAAACATAAAGTCCAAACAATGCTCCAACACAAAATTCAAATAAACAAGTAAACTTACAGATTAGCGCACCAGAACGAGGGCTATGTTCTGGTGGAGATGAGGATAGGGAAACTCAACACTGCGGCAATGGGAAATGAAAATAAGTGCCCTTAAATAGGATCAATAACAAATTACATAAGTAAGGACAGGTGTGGGTCACATGAGCGGGCAGAAGGAAACAGTGATTCATAATTGGACCAGCTGGGAGCAATGAGAGGAGAGCGACTGGAGATGACCGCTGACAGGGGCGACGCCCACACGGAGCACAAACTAGGAAATACCACTGACAGCTGTCAACCCAAAGGGAGAACACAACAGTAAGGATGTAAAGAATAAAATATCAACAAATGGGAGAACACAACAGTAAGGATGTAAAGAATAAAATATCAACAAATGCAGACTGAGATCTAAATACAAATTAATACAAAATAAGAGCGTAACAAAACTAAGACATAAACAGAAAAATGGAAAACAGTACGAGAACAACAGAAACCAAAAAGCACAAAATACAACAAATATATAAATATAGAGAAAAAACCATGAGAATGAGCATGGCAGAAACCTCCAGTGCTTAGCTCCTGACAGGACTGACAATAATATAAATATTTACATCCAGCAGCTGGAGTAAGACAAACACGGAAGTCCAGTGAGGATGTCACAGCCAATAGCCTGTTCGGATTAGGACACTCTGGAAAGCTTTTGTTGACCCCATAGTCAGTGTTGACCTTTGTTACTATAGTCAGGTACAATTTGTTGATGTAAAAAAGGACAGTGGTCATTGGTCAATACCCAATAGCATGTTATGTGCCACGTCTCATTTTGGGTTGTTGGGTTGCCAGGTAGTGAATTATTCAGCTAAATACCTGAGTCTCAAGGCAAACGTCAGTTTCCCAATCGTTCTCAACTATGGCATGACAAAGAAGCAGGATAAATATGGGTTCTGCTTTTGATGGCTAATGTCTCCTGAAGAGTCTGAAAAGGCTGAAAAGTCATGCAGAGGCGACCTTTTTCCTTCTGACAGGTAAGCTAACCAGTGCTAGCTATGACGCTAACTAGCTCATTCATCTTCTGCTGCTAATCTGGTGGTTAGGTGTGCGGCGGGGAGGGCAGTCTAAAGTCTATGTAACAAACTAAATTTTATTTCTGACATATTGATGATGATGATGATGATGATGATGATGATGATGATGATGATGAATGAATCCTTAAAGATAAATTAAAAGATAGATTAAAGATAGATTAAAAGTAAAGATTAAAAGAAAGGAACAGAATAATACAACAAAGTGGGAAAAAAAAATCTTACAAGGTCAAATTAAACAATAACTCCTCTGATCATACAGCTCAACATAAGTTATCCGAAATGGGTGATGGCTGAAGCCGCAGCTTATATTGCCCACCCATATTCCATCCAAGAATTCAAAAGAAAAATATTTCACTCTGTGTAGTATTGCAATTGATTTAGATATTTTACCTTTAATATTATTAATATGTGACTTCCAACACAGCTTATTATCAATTATTACTCCAAGAAATTTAGTTTCGGATACCCTTTCAATCTCTACACCATTTACACTGAGTTTAGATACTAAGTTGTTGTGATGGTTGTTAAAAACTATAAATTTTGTCTTACTTAAATTGAGCGTTAATTTGTTTGAATCAACCACAGTTTAAGCTTTTCTAATTCCTTTCCGAGTGTATCAAAAAGTTGTTCCAAATTGCTTCCACTGCATAATAAATTAGTGTCGTTGGCAAACAATATTAAATCCATTTTTCCAAAACTTTACATATATCATTTATATACATATTGAATAACAGTGGCCCCAAAACTGAACCCTGTGGGACTCCACAAGTAACCTTCAGTAACTGTGAGTTTTTGTTACCAACACATGCATACTGATATCTATTCTTTAAGTAACTACATAACCAGGACAGTGCTACCCCCCTAATACCACAGTTTTGTAGTTTCATTAATAATAATTTATGATCCACTGTATCATAATAATAACCAGATTAATAACCAGATTATTAAATTTGCAGATGACACCACGGTGGTGGGACTTATTCAGAGGGATGAGGAATCAATGTACAGGGAAGAAGTGAGAGACCTGGAGGGCTGGTGCAGGGAGAACAATCTGGTGCTCAACGTGGACAAAACGAAGGAGATGATTATCGACTTCCGGCGGTCACAGCCTGAGCACGTCCCCCTGAGCATCGGCGGCCGTTTAGTGGAGAGAGTGGAGAACATCAAGCTCCTCGGAGTGCAGATCTCGCAGGACGTGACCTGGAGCAAGAATTCCTTGGAGATCAGGAAGCGGGCTCAGCAGAGACTGCACTTCTTGAGGAAACTCAAACAGGCCTCTCTCCCCATCTGCATCCTCAGGACCTTCTACAGAGGTGTGGTGGAGAGTCTTCTGACGTACTGCATTGCTACATGGTACTCCAGCTGCAGTATGTCAGACAAAAAAGCCCTGCAGAGGATAGTCAAGGGGGTTGAGAGGGTAATTGGAGTCTCCCTCCCCTCTGTCCAAGAACTTTTTCAGAACCGTTGTAGGAGCAGGGCACTGAACATTGTCAAGGACCGTTCTCACCCTCTGCATAAACACTTTGAACTTCTTCCATCTGGTAAACGATTCCGGAGCATCAGAGGCAGAACCACCAGACTGATCAACAGCTTCCTTCCACAAGCTGTCAAGCTGTCAGGATGCTGAACAGTTGACCCGGAATCTCTCATACACATTACTGTACCTACGGACGTTTTGTATATTATTTGTATATTATAGTTAGTTAGTTTTTTGTTTTGTTTGTGTTTTGTTTTTTCCCCCCCAAGTATGTCTCAGGAATGTGTGACTGGATGGGGGGGTGGGGGTGGGGGGGTGGAGCTATGTGGGAGTGTGTCTTAAATCATGCTGCTTCTATTTATATGGATGCCGAGAGAAACGCAATTTCATCTTGCCTGCACTACAGTTGTATGTACAGCAATATGACAATAAAGTTTGATTTGATTTGATTTGGTTTGATCAAATGCTTTTTTAAGATCCAGGAATACCCCAACTGAATACTCTTTATTTTCAACAGCAGTTGATATTTTTTCTATAAATTCCATTAGAGCAAATGCAGTTGTCCTCTTGTGTCTGAACCCATATTGCTGCTCACACAATAAATTTTTCTTCATTATGAAGTTGTCAATTCTCTCAGAATGTTTTTTCAAGTACAGTATCTTGGAAAATTGCGGCAATAGTGAAATTGGTCTATAGTTTGAAAATTCCCCTCTGTCACCCGTCTTGTATATCGGAATTACTTTAGCTATTTTCATTGCATTGGGAAATATACCCGTTTGGAGGGACAGGTTACAAATATACGTCAGTGGCTTCACTAAGCATTCAATAATAGTTTTGACTAAGAGCATGTCAATACCATCACAATCCATAGATGTTTTACTTTTAAACGATTTAACAATTTCAGAGACCTCTCTCTCGTCTGTGTTCTTTATGAAAATGGAGTCTTTTATAGCAATGTTTTTGCTTATTGTATCACCTGTAGGTGCCATAATGGGTATTTCTCAAGCCAAATTAGGACCAATGTTAACAAAAAAGTTATTAAATTCATCTGCAGGTGAGACTGCATTCACACTGAGTCATTTTATTTTTTTTTTTTTTTTGAAAGATTGGTTGAGTAGCTTGTATTTCTGTTTTTATTTCCAAGAATATTAAGTATTGTCCATGTATTTTTAATATTGTCTCTGTTTTTCTCCAGTTCTTTACTGTTAGTCTCTTTTACTACATCTCATTATATATGTTAACTTATTTTTGTATGTTTTATACAACTGCTCTGCTTCTTTTGTCCTTTTACTTAGAAAAGCTTTATATAATGAATTTTTCTTTTTACATGCCTTTTGTAATCCTTTGGTTAACCATGACTTGTTGACAAATTTCTGTTTAAGCTTTTTCTTTACTAATGAACAATTTTTTTTTCATGAAGAGTGGTTACAATGTTCATGAATGTGTCATAGGCTTCATTTACATCTGATACATAGACTTTTGTCCAGTCTTGCTTCAGCAAGTCTTCTTTAAAAGAACTGATTGCATTTTGTGATTTGTATCTGAAAGATTTTAAATTTTTTTTTTTTTTTATATTGGCCCCCATGTGGCCATGGATAAGTGCAAAGACTGGCAAATGGTCACTTATATCATTTATCAATAATCCACATTCTATTTTCTTATCAATAATATTAACAAACAGGTTATCAATAAGTGTAGCAGTGTGAACTGTGATTCTACTGGGATGTGTTATTGTGGGATATAGACTCATACTGTACATAGAATTCATGAACTCTGTAATTACATTTTGTTGAAATGGATTTAGTAAATCAGTATTGAAATCTCCACAAATTACAACCATTTTCTTACTAGTAATATTATTGTACAGCTCGACTAATTTATCTCTGAATGTCTCAATGCAAGTTCCCAGCATTCTATATATGCAACTTATAATTAGATTTTTTGTTTTATCTTGGTCAATCTCAACAGTAACACATTCCAGAATCCCTGGTAGTGCAAAGGACATTCCATTTACAAGTTTACACCTATACAGGTCATCAAGATACCAGTGCAACGCCACCACCCTTTTTTTGAGATCTATTAATATGAAACATCTGATATCCCTCTATTGCCATCAGGGGAGCCTGCCCTTCATTAAGCCAAGTTTCAGAAACTGTGATAGCTGTAAATTTTCTGTCTAGCTGTTTTAAATAGTCCTGAATCTGTGGAAAGTTTTTGTTAAGACTTCTGCTGTTGAAGTGTATTATTGATAGTTTACCATCTAATTGCACTTGACTTTTGAATTGCTTTTCAGTATAATATTCACAATGATTATGAATATTTTTGAAAAAGTGGTTATCTGGATCAATATTCTCCATCTCTTGTAGTTTATGTTCAGCATAATGGCATATTTTCAGAGTTTGAATTTCCTCACTCTGTGTCAAATGACTTCCTCCAACTGGGGATAATTGATGTCAAGTCAGTCATAAGTTTTTTTTGTTTTGTTTAGTTTTTTTTAAGTACATTGGCATGGTATGTCACAAAAGAACTTTTCTTGCCGTGTGTGTGGATATGGATTATCATAGTCTCTTAATTTTCTTAATCAGTGTTCATCTATATTTATTTAAGACAGTGAGATCTCTGATTATTATGGCCTTTGCTTCCTCAGGTGTTCCATTTAGTTTGATCCAAACTCTACAGTTTCTTGTCCATGTTGCCTGTATCTTATTTTGTCTTTTCAGCATCCGTGCTTGCCGTGCTATTTTAGTATTAGCCTTGTTCACATTATAATTCACATTATAATTATGTTCACATTATAATTATGAGTGTATAATAATATCAGCCAATATATGGCTTGGAATAGACCCCACTAATTGCTCCTTACCAAGCTGACACATATGACAGGTTCATGATATGATTAACATTTGCATCTATAAATGTAACAGCACACATTAATTGTGCAGCAGTCATGTTTTACATAAATACATTTTTTTAAAGTATCAGCTTTGATGCGCAGCTGCTCAGTCTAATAATTTGGTGTACAGTAAAAAAAAAAGTTACAGTCGTTTATTGTTGTTACAGATTAAGATAATAATGTAGTACTTTATTGATCACCATAGTGGAAATTGTGGTAAAAATAGTTTAAGTTCTAATAGTAGAATAAACAGGTCTTAATTTATTTTCTTACTAACTAATGTTACTGCACGGCATTAGCCATGGGATTTTTTGAGTCCCTGAAGTAGCTGTAATTATGTATATAGAAATTTATGTCAGATTATTGACTATCGAAGTAGTAAACCGGTGTAGAGGCTGGGTTAATCATCTCAGACTGGATGCAGAGGGTAAACAGAGAAGGACAATAGATATTGAGGTGAGAGAGATTATGGTGAGGTAGCAGGAAGAAGTAGTGGGGGAGAAGGGTTGAATGTATTGTGATGCGAGATGTCATGCAGATGTGAGCTGGGCGGTTGATATAAAAGGAGAGACCCTGGTGTATTGAGAAATGCTTTTTCTGTGTATGACTGATGTGAGAGTGAATAAAGTCGTCTGCTCCATAAATCTGCCTCCGTTATTTACACTCCCCACACTAGTGACCCCTTGACGAATTATGGAACACGAGGCAAGAACCCCGGAGTCGGCCCGGATGGGAAGCCCCAGCAATGTGGCAAGCATCCCAGAGACGACCCAGACGGGAACCCCCAGCAACGCATGCGCTGTTTCAGTCAAACTACCGGACTTTTGGCTGCACGACCTGCGGTCTTGGTTCCACCACACCGAGGCTCAGTTCGCCCTCTGGGGAATAATGGCAGACGACACCAGATATTACTATGTGGTTGCAGCACTGGACGCTCGCACGTCTCAGCAAGTAGCGAGCCTGCTCCAACAGCCTCCAGCCCACGACAAATACGGGGCTCTCAAGGCCGCGCTGATCTGGCGCTACACGCTTTCGGACTGTGAGAGAGCAGAGGGGCTCCTGAGGTGCTCCAAGTTAAGAGATGGGTCGGCGTTCGAACTGATGAAGAAGATGTTGGCGTTGATGGGCACGGACAATGGGCATTATCTGTTTGCCCACCTTTTCCTCCGGAACCTCCCAACAGAGACAAGAGCGGTTCTTGCCCATTCTTGGCTGCGCGTGACTACCGTGTGCTAGCCCAGGAGGCAGATCGGATCATTCTCACCGCCAGAGCCCTCACAGTGAACGCGGCAGCATCGGAACCCAGCGAGACGACCAGCGGAGGCGAGGAGCCGGCGACGGTAGTGGCAGCGGGGGCCAGAAAGTGCCAGAGAGACACGCTCTGCTTCTACCACCGCCACTTTGAAGAGAACGCACTCAGATGTGTGCCACCGTGCCAATTCAAGCGTTCGGGAAATGCCAAGGCCGGCAGCCAGTAGCAGCTGCGACCGCCAGTGAAGAGAACAAGCTGCTCTACGTGATGGACTCGCGCTTGGGAGACGGTTCCTCGTAGACACTGGTTCCCAAAAGAGCCTCATCCTGCCGTCCTACGCCAACCGGCTAGCGGGAGCTAGCGGCCCCCAGCTGGTAGCCGTAAACGGCTCGGACATTAAGACTTTTGGTGAGAGAACACTGACTTTATCCCTACACGGCTGTATGTACGAGTGGACTTTTGTCATAGCGGCATTGAGTTTCCCAATCCTGGGAGCTGATTTTCTGTGTGCACACAGGTTGCTAGTTGATGTTGCTAACAGGCGCCTGGTTAATGCAATGTCTTTTGATTCTCTCCCCTGTACAGCTCGAGGGGCCGGGCCAATAACACAAGCCAACGTCACAGCTCCAGGCGGTAAGTTCCACACACTGCTCACTCAGTTCCCAGCACTCACGGTCCCGACGTTTTCAGCGGCCAGCACTAAACACGGGGTGGAACACTTTATCACCACCACTGGGCCACCCGTTTTCCCACGACATCGGCGCCTGGACGCAGCTAAACTGGCCATAGCGCGTGAGGAGTTTTCCAACTTGGAAAGGTTGGGCATCATCAGGCGCTCAAACAGCCCATGGGCATCCCCGCTACACATGGTCCCTAAGGCCGAGGGATCGTGGCGACCGTGCGGAGATTTCCGCAGGTTGAATAACGCCACAGCGCACGACCACTACCCGATTCCCCATATTCAGGATTTTTCCGTTCACCTCGCCGGGGCACGCATTTTTTCTAAAATAGGCCTGGTCCGTGGTTACCACCAGGTCCCAGTGCGCGCGGAGGACATTCCCAAAACAGCGGTAATAACTCTGTTTGGGTTGTTTGAGTTTTTACGCATGCCCTTCGGATTAAAAGGCACGACACAGACATTCCAACGCATGATGGATGCGGTGTTGCGTGATCTGCCGTTTTTGTTCGTCTACCTGGATGATATCCTGGTGGCCAGCGCGTCCGAGGACGAACACGTAGCCCACCTCAGGACGGTTTTCCGGAGGTTGGAGGAGCACAGGTCAATAATCAGCCCGGCGAAATGCCAGTTTGGCATGACGGGGATTGACTTTT
Organism: Pholidichthys leucotaenia; assembly: GCA_020510985.1. Taxonomy (NCBI): domain Eukaryota; kingdom Metazoa; phylum Chordata; class Actinopteri; order Cichliformes; family Pholidichthyidae; genus Pholidichthys; species Pholidichthys leucotaenia. The sequence goes on along the minus strand of CM035847.1, from coordinate 246,365,610 downwards.
TGGGGCACCGCATCTCACCAGAGGGAGTGATACCCTTGCCCGACAAGGTGCGCGTCGTGGCGAATTTTCCCCGGCCTCAGACGGTCAGGGCGCTGCAAGAGTTTTTGGAGATGGTTAACTTTTATAACGGGTTCCTCCCTCGCGCAGCTCAGCTCATGCAGCCATTGTACACCATACTCAAGAAACTGAAACCGGCGGACAGAGTCGAATGGACTCCTGAGCGGGAGCAGGCGTTCTCTGAGGTTAAAACAGCCCTGGCAAATGCCCCACTGGTGGCGCACCCGGACCTGGCGGCCCGGATAGCGCTCACTACCGACGCCTCGGACGTGGCCATAGGGGCCATCGTGGAGCAACGTGTTGCCGGTTCTTGGCAGCCGCTCGCTTTTTTCAGCAGGGCTTTGCGCGACAGTGAGCGTAAATACAGCGCGTTCGACAGGGAGTTGCTGGCTCTCCACCTGGCCATACGCCACTTCCAGTTCTGGCTGGAAGGGCGCAGCTTCACCGCGTTTGTGGACCACAAGCTGCTAACGTTCGTGATGGCCAAGGTTTCCGAACCATGGTCGGGCCAGCAGCAGAGACAGCTGGCCACGATCTCGGAGTTTATGACTGATATTCAGCATGTGTCGGGTAAACTGAATGTGGTGGTGGACTGCCTCTCGCGCGCAGTAGTGGCCCCGGTCTGCGTGGGGATAGATTATACGGCCATGGCCACAGAGCAGACTGGTGATGCGGACGTGTGAGCGCTCCAGTCTGGACCAACAGGGTTAAGGCTGGAGAGCAGAGTACTGCAAGAGGGCAGCCCCTAATCTGCGACGTCTCCACGGGACGCCCGCGCCTGGTGGTCCCAGTTGTTTGGCGCCGCCGAGTGTTTGAGTCAGTTCACGCTCTGGCACACCCAGGAGTGCGCGCGTCAGTCAAAATGGTGGGAGCGAAGTTCGTATGGCCAGGCCTGTGCAAACAAGTGAAAAAGTGGGCTGCAGCCTGCGTAGCGTGCCAATGAGCCAAAGTACACAGACACACGAAGGCTCCTTTGGAGCCGTTTCGTATACTGGCTAAGAGGTTCGACCATGTTCACGTGGACCTCGTGGGCCCCCTCCCGCCTTTGCAGGGGTGCACACACCTTCTGACAGTGGTGGACCGCACCACACGCTGGCCAGAAGCAGTCCCGCTGGCGGCAACCACGTCCGTGGACATGGCGTGTGCTTTTTTGACAACATGGGTGGCACATTTTGGCATCCCGTCAGACATCATGTCCGATAGGAGCCCACAGTTTGTTTCCGACCTCTGGTCCACGATGGCCTGTAGCCTGGGTGTTGCAATTCATCGCACAACCGCGTACAACCCACAGGCCAATGGGTTATGCAAGCATTTCCATAGGTCACTGAAAGCAGCGCTCAAGGCTTCGCTGACGGATGCAAATTGGGTAGACCGGTTGCCGTGGGCTTTATTGGGGCTGCGTTCCGCACCAAAAGAGGATTTGGAGGCTTCCCCGGTGGAGCTTGTTTTTTCTCAGCCACTGCGGCTCCCCAGGGAATTTCTGCCAGATAATCCCGCGCCGGACAACTGTCCGTCTCAGCGTTTGCAGCATAGCGCAGACACAGGCACGCTGCCAGGCCCGGCCCACCACTGTTTTCCATGCACTTTGGTGCCAAAAACTCTGAAGAATGCGGCGTTCGTGTTTGTCAGGCACGATGCCCACTGCCCCCCATTGCGCCCACCCTACGATGGCCCATTCAGAGTGCTGGAAACAGGGGACAAACTTTTTTGTTAGACTTGGGGGGTCATAGGGAGAAAATATGTATAGACAGACTTAAGCCCGCCTTTGTGGTGGCGGACGAGCAAGTGATGTTAGCTCGGGCCCCTCGGCGTGGAAGACCCCCACTGAGAACTCCCCAGGTAAACGATTCATCAGAGCAGCCACACGGGCAAGTCGAAGGTCCCCCCCCTCGCCATTGCCCAACCGCAGACAGACACACCCCCAGGAGCACCCCACCAGCAAGGCAGCGCCGTGGAGGTGGAAAACCCCCATTACAGCAGATACGGGAGGAGACTGAAGCCAAAAGGATGTGAGGACTGAAACTCGGTCTGAGATTCTGGTGGGGCGGCGTAGAGGCTGGGTTAATCACCTCAGACTGGATGCAGAGGGTAAACAGAGAAGGACAATAGATATTGAGATGAGAGAGATTATGGTGAGGTAGCAGGAAGAAGTAGTGGGGCAGAAGGGTTGAATGTATTGTGATGCAAGATTTCATGCAGATGTGAGCTGGGCGGTTGATATAAAAGGAGAGACCCTGGTGTAGTGAGAAATGCTTTTTCTGTGTATGACTGATGTGAGAGTGAATAAAGTTGTCTGCTGCATAAATCTGTCTCCGTTATTTACACTCCCCACACCATAACATTTTTTCACCCTCTGTAAGGACTTCCTCCATCATGAGGTGAATAAGCACAGATGGGTGTTTGGACAATGTCATCATGATGCAGCAGAGAAGAGCTCCACCAAACAGTGACTGGAGAGAGGGTTAACAGCTTCTGAAGCCCTCACTGATGTGATGGACCAGTGGGGGTTAAGGACAGAAGATCAATATCTGACCGTTAGGTGAGTATGATGCAAAGTTTTACATGTAAAAAGTCACAAAAAGGACTATTAATATGACTGTGTTTTCATAGATCAACATTTAAAAACCACATTCTGATGATGTCAGCAGAAGCTTCTCCTCCACCGCACCTGTGTATGAGGCCTGGACTCCATTAGCAGCTCAGGACAACAACCACCAGAGGGATCGTCCAATGAGAAAGACAGTTGGCGGCACTCCAATGTAAGTTTAGTCTTATCAAAACATTTTGCACAGAGTAATGTATAAAGCCAAATCCTTTATATTGAATTTTTAAATGTGTTTGTTTCGGAGATTTTTTTAACTGTTTTTGAAATGTTAAAGAGTGTTTTTTATATATTGTTGTGACCCACCACAATCTACATGGACATTCAATCCTCACACTCAGCTAGCCTGCACTAAGCAGAGGACAATTTGCATATGGACAGAGAGCCCCTAGGAGACAATCAGAACAATGGACTATTGTTATACATCCCCGGATTAAGGAGAGGACGTCTGGGTGCCAGTTGGTCATGCGAATGATATGTATTGACTGATATGTATATCAATATGCAAATGCGCCATGCATTCTCTCTGTTGGTATAACATGTATAAAAGAGCTTGCTATACATGCCTCAACAACACAGCACAGTGCAACACAACACAGCACACACAGCACAACACAGCACACAGCACTACAGTGTGTCTCATGATGATGGAGGAAAATAAAACTCTGCAACCTCACAGCTCATCGTACCTCGCCTGAACTTATTATTCCTCCACACTGGTGACCCTGGACGAAGAATGGAACACGAGGCAAACACCCCGGAGATGACCCCGACCGGGAAAGCCCCAGCACACGTCATGGTGCGCCCCTCGCCTGATCTCTTCCCTCCACACTGGTGACATGACGAGAGAGAATGACCTAGCCATGATTAGTGACTATATATATATTTAGTGAGCAACCTGGTCAAACCAATCTTATTTATGGATTATTTTGCCAAAAGTAGATGCAACAGATGTTTGTTTCTTTTTTTGAATAACTTCTCAAAACAATAGTCAAAATTTGGCAGCTGAAATGTCTTGGACTTTTCATTTTTATTAAAACCACAACCTGCCTGTGCACTTGGCACTCCAAGAATGTGGAATTAGAAAAATCAGGTCCAGTGTTGCAGCAGGAATGAAAATATAACACTGCCATCCATCCATCTTCTACGGCTTTTCTGGGGGTCCAGGTTGGGGAGGGAGCAGTCTAATCAGAGAAGTCTAGACTTCCCTCTCCCCAGCCACCTCCTTCAGGTCTTCAGAGAGGACACCAAGACATTCTCAGACCAGCTGGGAGACATAGTTTTCTAACATGTCCTGGGTTTGCCCCGGAGTCTCCTCCCACCTCCCACAACACACACATAAAAAGTAATTCCATTTCTGTACCTGCTCTTTCTTTCACCTACAGTATACTGTCATTCACATTATAGAGACCAAGCAAACTCATTGCATCACTGCTGTAGTCCTAAAACTGTCTAGTAGTTCACATACTGTCATGTTTTAATACTATTACTCTGTGATGACACTTTCTTAGAGACTGTCCATTTTTACATCAACAAATTGTACCTGACTATAGTAACAAAGGTCATCACTGACCATGGGGACAACAAAAGCTTTCCAGAGTGTCCTAATCCTGATTGAATTAATTTCTCTATTGCTCTCCCAGATCTGCCCCATAGACCCTGCATCTGGACTGTTTATGTTTTAATAAATATTTTCCCCCAAATACCTGTTTGTTATATGTTGACTGACTTTGATTTGGGGTTGATTTTCTTTTACATTCTACTCATCCACCTCCATAAGTTGAATATTGTGGTGAATTTATTTTTAGAAATAACTCAAATCTAAAAAGTAAAGCTTTTATATTTTACAATAATCCCATACAAATTTAGCCATTTTAAGATTTTTTATTTTTTTTTTATTTTTTTTATTTGGATGAGTATTTCTGAGCTATGTGGTATAGATCTGAATGGTGATGTGCTCATTTTTTGGAGATGCAGCGTTGTTTTTAGACAATATTATTTGAAAAAAGATTATTGTTCCATCATAAATTATTTCCAACTTCTCTAAGGATTTTTGATTACAGTGTTCTGTATATATCTAATATGTGCAGTGTATTTTAGGTTCTTGTTTATCACTACATTATAAAAAGGTTTAAAACACTTTAGTTTTGCAGAGGTGAGGTAAACCATTACTTTGTGAATCTAGTACACTGAATAAATAATAGATTTCATCTTTTACAGTAACTGAAAGGGCACAAATGAATTCAGGCATCCAACGTTTCACATTATTTACTTATATATTTTAAAACAAAAACAAAACACATTTATAACTTAAAATGAACTGGAACTGACATAAATAACTGCTGAAGCTTAATAACAACAGCTGTTGTTTTTTTAAGCATAAAACAGATGAACTTAAACAGATCAAATGTCATCTCTGAGCTCAGACTCAATTTATCTTTGAGTATTGCACAACTGTCTTTATTATTTTTGTCTGTTTATGTGTTTATCTTGGGTTTTGTCTTTTGTGCCCCCTCTCTCCAGACACCTCCACTCACTGCTCACAGTCTGCTTTCCTACCATCTGTGAGCAGTTATGCAATTAGGTCACCTGCCAGCTCAGCTCCTGCACCTGCCACTCATTTTGTTGCCTACTATTTAAAGACTGCCTCATTGTTACCTCACTGTGGCTGTATTGATGTATTCAATGATGTTACTGGACCTTTTTCTCCTCATCTCCTCCAGAGCAAAATCGGCTCTGGCGTGCCCTTGTCTGTAAGTTTCTTTGTTTGCATTTTTTGTTTCCTCTGCACAGTTTTTGGATTTTTGTTCTTTTGGTTAATAAATGTCAAAGCTACAGTTCAGCGCATCGGTCTGTCTTTCTGCCCGAAGAAATGACAGGCATCCAACGTTTCACAACATTTATTTAAATATTTTAAAACAATAAAAACAAAACACATTTACAACCTAAAATTAACTGGAACTGACATAAATAACTGCTAGAGCTTAATAACAACAGCCTTTCTTTTATTTTTTTAAGCATGCACAGCTAAAACGGATGAACTTAAACAGAGCATAAAAGTGTGATTCAGCATATTTACAAAAACCACAGAACAACTAACAGCAAAGTCCTTACAATCTCATCTAAAGTATTGTCATAATTACGTTGTCAAAACTAGAGAGCTATCCAGTTTAATCACAGCTGTGCTGCATTAGCATTGCTGTCAATAACATTATGCCATATAGTTATTTAAAAAAGGTTTGCCAGAGATGTGCATCAGAGAGGATTATGTTAAATAAATGATTCTATACTGTTTTGTTGTATTTGAGACATATTATTGTGTAACACGGGTGGTGGCTCCACCTTTCCGGTTCCGCCGCCACCCGGGGTATAGGGCTGTGAGTAGGAGGGCTGATCTCTTTGACCTTACCTCTTCCTGACAGGAGTGCCTGTACTGTGATAGTGAGTCTACAATAAAGTCATGTTCAGTTCAACATCCAGGCTCATCCTTGGTTCTTGGTTACCGACATAACATATACCACAAGAGTCCTCGCTTGACATGCTGTCTGGCTCGTAATAACCAAAAGTCTGAGATGTTAGCAGTCTGCAGTGTTAGCCTCCAGGAAGTGCTGTTTATCTCTACCTGGCAACCGGTACAAGATTATAGTGAGTCAACAGTGCGTGCGACACCTACTGGCCAGGAGGTCAGAATCCTTTATATTGCACCTTTAAGGAAATACGGCACAAGGTTTAATTTAGCTCCAGTTGAGAAAGGCAACAAGGTAATTAAGAATGTTATTTTTGTGTTTATAAAGGTTTTACGTTTGTTTATTGATGTTGTAGAGGGTGAAAGGGAAAGGATAAGGGGGCGAGGCACAAGCGTAGGTCGACACAGATTCTTTATTGAACCCTCTATCATATGTACAGCCTGTGACCCCAGCATGGACGCTGGGGCCGTGAAGAGCCTAGTCTGGAAAGGCCTGCCTCAGTTTCACTGCGCTCTCTTATAAAGCTTTATTGACCTGCGCATAGAAACTGAGGCTGGCGCATATTACATGAGGTCTGACAAAGGGCATGAGTGGCAAAAGATTATAATAACACGTTACATACAAAAGCACCGTGTGGCACAATTAACATAGCACATGTTACCTTCCTACATTACATTCACCTCCCTGTGCTGTAGCTTAAAGCAGCAGGTGGCGAAGGTGCCTTAAAGTCTGGTGTAATTACTCCTGTGGGGGGATACCTCCCTCAGTCCATTGTTCAGCCCCTCTGTCTGCTTCTGGGTGTGAGATAATGTCCATCCGCCATGTGCTGGTGTCATCACAATGTAATTAAGGTGGAGAATTGTTTTCTAAAATGGTATTTTCTTTCTGTTTTATCATTATCTAGCTCTTACATTGGTTGGTGAGTTTGTGTCAAGGGAAGGACTAATAAAGAAAGTCAGACCATCAGTAAGGCTGACCGCAGGCTTTTAAAACTGCTGTAATTAAACCCTTACTCAAAAAGCCAACGCTGGATCCAGGAGTTTTAGCTAACTATAGACCAATCTCTAATCTCCCTTTCATCTCAAAAATCTTAGAAAGAGTTGTTGCTACGCAATTATTTGACCACTTGCAGGGAAATGGTTTATTTGAAGGGTTTCAATCTGGGTTAAGAATCCATCATAGTACTGAAACAGCTTTAGTGAAGGTCACTAATGACCTCCTTATCGCATCTGATAATGGACTTGTTTCTGTACTTGTCCTTTTAGACCTTAGTGCAACTTTTGATACTATCGATCATAATATTCTATTTGATAGATTAGAACACTATGTTGGACTTAATGGAACTTTGTTGCAGTGGTTTAGATCTTATTTATCTGATAGGTTCCAGTTTGTTCATGTCAATAATGAGTTTTCTTTCAACTCAAAGCTCAGTCATGGAGTTCCACAGGGATATGTGCTAGGTCCTATTCTTTTTAGTTTATATATGCTTCTGTTAGGCAACATTATTAGAAAGCACTGTATACATTTTCATTGTTATGCAGATGACACACAGTTATGCCTGTCAATGAAGCCAGATGATAGTAATCAATTAGCCAAGTTAGAGGCCTGTGTTAAGGAAATCAAAGCTTGGATAAGATAAGATAAGATAAGATAAGCCTTTATTAGTCCCACAACTGGGAAATTCCAGGATTGCAACAGCACAGGGATAGCAACACTCAGAGCAACAATCAGAAGGCAAGAAAAAAAAAAAAAAAAAAAAAAAAAAAAAAAACAAGCAAGCAAGAGCTTGCCTTGTAATTTCCTGCTATTAAATTCAGATAAGACTGAAGTCATTCTTGTTGGTCCAAAAAACCTTAGAAATACCTTTCCAAATCAAATTTTAGTTTGGATACAGTTACTCTTTCTTTTAATAGCTCTGTGAGGAACCTTGGAGTTATTTTTGATCAAGATCTGTTTATCAATTCACATATTAAGTTCGTTTCTAAGACTTCCTTCTATCATTTGCGTAATATTACTAAAATTAGGAGCGTCTTGTCTCAGAGTGATGCTGAGAAACTGATCCACGCTTTTGTTAGCTCTAGATTAGATTATTGTAACGCTTTATTATCAGGTTGTCCTAAAACATCTTTAAAAAGTCTTTAGTTGATCCAAAATGCTGCAGCAAGAGTTTTAACAGGTACTAGAAAGAGAAATCATCTCTGGTTCTGGCCTCCCTTCATTGGCTTCCCATAGAGTTTAGAATTAAGTTTAAAATCCTTCTTCTCACTTTCAAAGCTCTAAACAATCAGGCCCCTTTTTATTTAAAAGATCTGATACTACTGTAGAAGAGCTGGAAATAACGAGGCGGTTTTGTATCACAAAAGCAGAGTCTTTAATGAACAACTCTTCTATCTTGTCTCATCATGGTGCAGAGCTTGGCAGAAGGCAAAGAGGAAGAATTCTGCCCAGCTCGCTGGTTAAATACAGGCACACATCCAAGACATGCAAAACACAAGCTGAAATCCCCCGTTATCTAAATCCCCATTAGTCCTGTTAACTCCTCCCTCCGCCTTGGGAGGTGATGGGAAAACCTCTCCTCGCCTAAGGGGGTGAAGGTGTCAAGTCTGTTGCCATGGCGTCCTGTGACGTCATTGGTCTTCACACGGCGGTGAGATTCCTTTGTCCTTTCAGAGGTGTGAAATTCCTTTGCATATGTTGCCCCACACATTTCCACATGCTCCAACGTATGCAGGTATGGAATATATGAGTAATATATACCACAGGCCCCCCAAACAACTAGGAAAGGACAAGAAAGATTCACAGTCTAGGGTAATTACTAAGACATACTACGTGTTACAGCTGTTGTCACAGAAGAAACTTCCAAGCAGCCATGCTCCTAAGAGAGTTCAGTGAAAATATAACAGCATAGTATAATCATAAGTCAGTCCTAAACTGTTGCGGCACAATTAGCGAAAAATTGCAGAGTGGTGTAATCAGTCCTTGTGCAGTCTGGGTTTCAATCTTCTCCCAAAGCTGCTGTAGGCTGGTTTAGGCGTCCTGCTGGGACCTTGTTGTGAGGAATCTGCAGTGTGGGAAGGAGAGAGATTATCTGTTCCCTGCCTGGGGGCTGAGACTTTTTCCTTGGGGGGTCTACCTCGCCGAGGTGCTCGCGCCAACTGTGCAGGTTCGTCTCTCAACAAGAAGGCAGGTTTGAGTCTGTCAATGCTGACCATTTTATTTCTATCCCCATAATCAAGCACAAAGTGTTTGTCACCATTTTCCAGCACTCTGAACGGGCCATCGTATACTGGGCGTAACGTTGGTTTAAGGGCTTCATGCTTAACAAAAACAAACTCGGCGTTTTTTAAAGTTTGAGGAACAAAAACTCGCGGAAAGGAGTGATGAGCTGGACCATGTAGAGAGTCCGGTCCGTTACTGCCTAAAAACCTTGGGACTGGGAGGTGCCCTGGTTCCGGGTTTTCTGGTAAAAATTCACCTGGTAGTCTAATAGGCTGAGCAAAGACTAATTCTGCAGGGGAAGCGTCTAAATCCTCTTTAGGTGCCGCACGCAACCCCAATAAAACCCAGGGAAGTTTATTTACCCAATTTGTGTCCGTTAATGAGGCTCTGAGGGCGGCCTTTAAGGACCTGTGAAAACGCTCGCATAACCCATTAGCCTGAGGGTGATAAGCGGTGGTGTGGTGAATTGTTGCCCCTAAACTGTTGGACATGGCTGACGAGAGCTCTGAGACAAATTGAGGCCCCCTATCTGACGTGATGTCTGATGGGACGCCGAAACGTGCCACCCAATTTGTTAGAAAAACGCGAGCGACTTCCTCCGCTGTAGTTGCCGCTAGAGGGACTGCCTCTGGCCAGCGCGTGGTGCGGTCTATCATTGTTAGCAGGTGTGTGAAACGCTGGGAGGAAGGCAGCGGCCCCACGAGGTCGACATGAATGTGGTCAAACCTTCTAGCAGGGATGGGAAAAGGCTCCAGAGGGGCTTTTGTGTGTTTGTGTACTTTGGCGCGCTGACAAGGAATGCAAGTTTTTGCCCATTCTTTTACGTTTTTGCGCAGGCCTGGCCACACAAACTTTTCGGCAACCATTTTGACCGAGGCGCGCACACCTGGGTGCGCGAGGGAGTGAATTGCATCGAAAATACGGCGGCGCCAAGCAGCCGGTACTAACAGGCGAGGTCGGCCAGTTGAAACATCGCATATTAGGGGGGGCACGCCGTCGCGCAACCCTTTTTCCTCCAGCCTTAACCCTGTTGGTCCAGACAGGAGCGCGCGCACGTCCGCATCACTACCTTGTTCTTCCGCCATGGCTGCATAATCTATCCCTTCATGGATAGGTGCTGCATATGTGTTTGCGTTAGAGAAAAGCTCAGCTGCTGAAGCAGTGTAATCTGTCTCCTCGTGCTCTGGCGGTGCCACAGCGCGAGAGAGACAGTCCGCTACTACGTTAAGTTTGCCCGCTACATGTCGAATGTCTGTGGTGAACTCTGAAATCGCAGCTAGCTGTCTTTGTTGTCTGCCCGACCAAGGTTCTGAAATTTTAGCCATAGCAAAAGTGAGCGGTTTATGGTCCACAAAAGCCGTGAAACTCCGCCCTTCTAACCAAAACTGGAAGTGGCGGATGGATAAATGGAGCGCCAGCAGCTCCCTGTCAAAAGTGCTGTACTTGCGTTCCGTCGGGTTTAGCGATTTGCTAAAAAATGCTAAAGGTTGCCAGACCCCCTTGACACGTTGTTCTACAACTGCCCCTATGGCCAAGTCTGAAGCATCTGTGGTTAGAGCAATGCGGGCCGAGGGATCTGGATGGACTAACATTGTGGCGTTAGCTAGGGCGTTTTTAACTTCCGCAAAAGCGCGTTCGCGTTCCGGGGTCCATTCGACCGCGTTAGAAGCTCTCTTTTTTTTGAGCGCATCATACAGGGGCTGCATGAGCTGAGCTGCATGAGGGAGGAAACAGTTGTAAAAATTAACCATCCCCAAAAATTCACCATCCCCAAAAATTCCTGTAGCGATTTGACCGTTTGGGGCCGTGGAAAACCTTCTATCGCATGAATTTTGTCTGGAAGCGGAACTGCCCCTTTCGGGGAGACTCTGTGTCCCAGAAAATCAATTTGCGATATGCCGAATTTGCATTTGGCTGGATTAATTATTAATCCGTGCTCTTCTAGCCTCTGAAAAACGGCAGTGAGATGCTGCTCATGCTCTTCCTCCGATGAGCTAGCTACCAGCATGTCGTCGAGGTAGACGAAAACAAAGGGGAGGTCGCGTAAGACTGCGTCCATCATACACTGAAAAGTCTGAGCAGCACCTTTGAGGCCGAAAGGCATCCGCAGGAATTCAAAAAGGCCGAAAGGGGTTATAACCGCTGTTTTAGGAATGTCTTCAGCTCGGACTGGAACTTGGTGATAACCGCGGACTAAGTCTATTTTTGAAAAAATGTGCGCACCCGCTAAATGTAGTGAAAAGTCCTGTATGTGAGGAATGGGGTAGCGGTCATGCGCTGTAGCATTGTTTAATCTGCAGTAATCTCCGCACGGTCTCCAAGAACCGTCGGATTTCGGAACCATGTGAAGTGGTGAAGCCCAAGGGCTCTTTGAACGTCGGACAATGCCTAATTTTTCAAGAGCTGCAAATTCGTCCCTTGCTATGTTGAGCTTGGCCGCGTCTAAGCGGCGAGCTTTGGCAAAAACGGGAGGTCCCGTTGTTGGAATGAAGTGTTTAACCCCGTGTTTGGCTACAGTGGCTGAGAATTTGGGGGTTGTGAGTGCTGGAAATTGGGTGAGGAGTTGCTCAAACTTACCTCCTGCCGTGGTGACGTTGGCCTGCACAGGTGGTGGAGAGACTCGAGCTGAGCAAGGAATAGAAGCAAAAGACAGTGCATTAACCAGGCGCCTATTTGCTAGATCAACTAATAACCCGTGTGCACACAGAAAATCTGCGCCTAACAAGTTAAAACTCACCGCCGCTACAACAAATGTCCATCTGTAGCTGCGGCCGTGAATGAGGAGATGCAGGCTCTTTTCCCCGAACGTGTCGATGTCCGAGCCGTTGGCTGCCACTGCTCCATTGCCCCGGGTGCCCATGGCTCGATCTGCGTGGGAGGGCATGACGAAACTCAGCTGGGCTCCTGTGTCGATGAGGAACTGCTTGCCTGTGTGTCCATCCGTCACGTATAACAGCTTATTTTTCTCGCCGAGAACCGCTGCCGTTAACGGCCCTCGGCTTTGGCGTTTCCCGACATCGTAAACTTGCAGGGGGGGAACACATTTCCGGGCTTTTTCGGCAAAGCAGTGGTGATAATAACAGACGTCATTCTGTTTGTTGCGCTTGGGCCGCGCTGCTGTCACCGTGGGTTGAGCCTGCTCCGTGGTTTGTGACTCTCCAAGGTTCGGGGCGTCAGTTTTGAGGTCTGCGGATACCGCTGTGGGTGTCCAATCTCTGCAGGCGTTGACGAGTCGATAAGCCTCGTTGGCCAGCGTGCGGAAGTCCTGATGATTGTTGCACTTCATACTGGCGAGTGTCCCTCTCATGTGTGGTGGTAGCGTGCTGAGGAAAATAAATTGAAAGAGGAAATTATCATTGTCCTCCTCCTTGAGCTGCAGTAAATCCTCCATGAGGGTCTTTGGATTGCCCCCTCTGTGGCCGTAGACTGCCAGGATTTTTTCGGCTCTTTCTTCCGCCGACGGGACGTAATTCGCCACGATGGTCGCCTTGAGTGTCTCATACTTGTCCCGGGCCGGTGGTCGCTGGATCAAGCTTCGCACACACCTCGAAGTGGCGGAGTCGAGTTTGGAGACGATATGGTAGAACTTAGTATCGTCTGCCGTGATGCCCGCCAGTATGAACTGGGCTTCGGCTTGGAGAAACCAAGAGGCCGGGTCTTCTCGCCAGAAATCTGGCAGTTTAACAGCGACGGCGTTTGTGCACATCATCACTGTTGTGCCCGCCGGGTGAGAGTGCCTTGCCTCGGCTCTCACGGCGGTGCTGGAGCTCGGTTGAGCTCTCTCGGTACCCTCTGCCGGGGGGAACAGCTGTCTGCTTGTTCCCTCGTCTGCGTTGTCGCTGGCGTAAGTCAGATTCGCCGCGGATGAGTCGCTTGAAGAACGCCTCAGGTCCATACTCGCGTCAAGGTCACCAGTGTAGAAGAGCTGGAAATAACGAGGCGGTTTTGTATCACAAAAGCAGAGTCTTTAATGAACAACTCTTCTATCTTGTCTCATCATGGTGCAGAGCTTGGCAGAAGGCAAAGAGGAAGAATTCTGCCCAGCTCGCTGGTTAAATACAGGCACACATCCAAGACATGCAAAACACAAGCTGAAATCCCCCGTTATCTAAATCCCCATTAGTCCTGTTAACTCCTCCCTCCGTCTTGGGAGGTGATGGGAAAACCTCTCCTCGCCTAAGGGGGTGAAGGTGTCAAGTCTGTTGCCATGGCGTCCTGTGACGTCATTGGTCTTCACACGGCGGTGAGATTCCTTTGTCCTTTCAGAGGTGTGAAATTCCTTTGCATATGTTGCCCCACACATTTCCACATGCTCCAACGTATGCAGGTATGGAATATATGAGTAATATATACCACAACTACCGTATTATCCTAACAGAGCACGACGCTCCCAAAATGCTGGATTACTTGTAATACCTAGAATCTCCAAAAGTACAATGGGAGGCAGATCCTTCAGTTATCAAGCTCCTCTCCTTTGGAACCAGCTGCCAATCTGGATTTGGGAGTCAGACTCGATCTCTGTTTTTAAGAATAGGGTTAAAACCTTCCTTTTTGATATAGCCTACAATTAGGGAGGGACTGACATGATATCTGGCCCAGGAAACACGCACGCAGGCTCGGGTGAGATTTAAGAGTTTTATTCAACAACAGGTGTATGTATGCGTGAGTGAGGAATGTAAATGTTTTCTTGGGGACTGGAAAGCACCGAGGGCAGAACAGAACACCATACAGCCAGGCAACCCTGAGGACAGAGCAGAGGACAGTGGATGAGCAATTATCACGGCGAAGTGATGAAAGTTGTAATGTGGCTTACTTGCAGACGTCTTGGTGGCTGGCGTTGGCAAGAGATGATCCCGCCTGGGAGACAGCACCCTAGCGCTCGACGGAGAGAGACTGAAGAGGTGAGGCGATGAAGGGATACTTCCGCCGCCGGGAAGATCCACCTGTGCACAGAGGAAGATCTTTGGAGAGCAAGTAAGTGATAACCTTACGTGAGGATAACGAGTTGCGGCGTTGGCCGAGAGGAGTAGGCAAATGCAGAGCTTGAGCATGGAATGGAGATGAGCTGACGGCTCCAGGCCGAGGCTGCGGGCAGAGCAGGTTAAATAGAGGCAGCCTAATGAAGCACAGGTGTGCGCACAGCTGGAGCGGATGACAGGCGGGAGCGAGTTGTGACAGTACTCCCCCCCCCCCCCGAGCAGCGCCTCCTGGCGCTGGCTTGTCTGGGTGCGCCCGGTGGAACTCCTCAACGAGTTGCTTGTCCAGCACGAAGGAGGGGGGCACCCAGGATCTCTGCTCCGGGCCATAACCCTCCCAGTCCACCAAATACTGCAACCCCCGGCCCCGACGTCAGGAGTCCAAGATAGCAGTGATGCTCCACGCCGGGTGTCCGTCGATCATTCTAAGAGGGGGCGGTGCCTTGGGAGGAGGACAGAGAGGATTAGACACCACAGGTTTGACCTGAGAGTCGTGAAAAGTGGGATGAACACGGGAGGGGAGGGGGAGAAGAGCCAAACGCACAGCCACCGGATTAACCACCTTCGTAACAGAATAAGGTCCGACGAAGCGTTGAGCCAGTTTCTTCTTTTCCCCCTTCAGGTTAATATTCTGGGCTGACAACCATACCTGTTGACCCACCTGGTAGTGTGGCGCGGGCCTCCTGCGGCGATTAGCAGATTTGGAGTTGCGCGATGCTGTGTGTATCAGGGCCTGGCACGTCTTAGTCCATAACCGTCGACACCATCTCAGGTGGGCCTGGATGGAGGGGACTGCCACCTCACCTTCTTCCTCAGGGAACAGCGGGGGGTCATAACCTAGGGATGCCCGAAAGGGGGACATCCCAATGGCTGAAGACAAAGTGGAGTTATGGGCATACTCCACCCAGGGAAGATGAATGCTCCAGGAAGAGGGACTGGAGGAGGCGACGCAGCACAGAGCAGCCTCCAGCTCCTGGTTGGTGCACTCGCATTGCCCATTCGACTGTGGATGATGTCCCGAAGACAGGCTAACCGTGGCTCCCAGAGCGTTACAGAAGCTCTTCCAGACTTTGGACACGAATTGTGGCCCCCTATCAGAGACGATGTCAGCTGGGATGCTATGCAGCCTGACCACATGCTGCACCAAAAGATCGACAGTCTTGCGCGCCGATGGGAGCCCGGGGAGAGGCACAAAGTGGGCCGTCTTGGAGAACCGGTCCACAATGGTCAAGATGGTATTATATGAGTTGGAGACAGGCAGGCCGGTGACAAAGTCCAAGGCAATGTGTGACCAGGGCCTACTGGGGACCGGCAAGGGGTGGAGAAGACTCGCAGGGGGAGAATTGGACGACTTATTCATGGCACACTGAGGGCAGGCGCGCACATAGTTGGACACGTCTTCCCGGAGCCCGGGCCACCAAAAGGACCGCTGGAGGAGATCCACCGACCGGGAGACACCAGGATGGCAAGCAAGCTTTGAGGTATGTGCCCAGTGAATGATGTCACCTCGGACTGATGAGGGCACAAACAATTTCAATTCAATTCAATTCAATTCAACTTTATTTATATAGTGCCATTTCACAACAACAGTCATCTCATAGCACTATCAACTGTAGGGGGAACCCCCACAGCTGCAGAAAGACCCCAGCAATCAGGCGATCCCCTATGAGCAAGCACTTGGCGACGGTGGAGAGGAAAAACTCCCTTTTAACAGGAAGAAAGCTCCAGCAGAACCAGGCTCAGGGAGGGGCAGTCATCTGCTGCGACTGGCTGGGGGGTGAGGGGACAGAGAAAATGAAAAGAACAGACATGTAGAGAGCAAACAGCACGATGGGGACTCAATCTATGGGAGAGAACAAACAGATATTAATGACCAGCAAAAATAATATTTCATTGAGAGTGAAGAAAGGAGTGAGGCCCAGAGTATTATTGGAGGTCCCCCGGCTGACTAAACCTATTAGCAGCATAACTAAGGGAGGGTTCAGAACCACATGATCCCTCCCTAATTGTAGGCTATATCAAAAAGGTAGGTTTTAGCCCTATTCTTAAAAACAGAGATCGAGTCTGACTCCCGAATCCAGATTGGCAGCTGGTTCCACAGGAGAGGAGCTTGATAAGTGAAGGCTCTGCCTCCCATTGTACTTTTGGAGATTCTAGGTATTACAAATAATCCTGCATTTTGGGAGCGTAGTGCTCTGTTAGGATAATACGGTAGTATCAGATCTTTTTTTTTTTTTTGTAACTTAGATTTTTATTCATTTTTCATCATATATAATGCATTCAGATCACATTCTACATTTAAAAAACAAAGGGGCTAGGGTAAGGAAAAAGAAAAAAAAAAAAGGGGGGGGGGGACAAATGTTGGAGCATCAAGTTTTTAGTTTCCATCTCTTAATTCTTCTGGTTTTTCCAGCGTCTTTGGTTATTCTTTCAATTTCTGCCTCGTTGTTGAACTTTGTAGTGTGTCCATTTCTGCCATTTTTTTTCCCATAGTCCTTCTTGCATTCTTTGTCGATATGTTAGTTTTTCCATCATACGTATGTCCTCAACAATGTCAGTCCATTGCTCTTGGTCAGGAAGAATTTCTGATCGCCATTTTTTTGTGATAGTTTTTTTACATGCAATCAACAAGATTTTAACTAGATATCTGTCCTCAGCCTGTATAACATTGTCTCTTTTAAGATCACATAAGTACATCAGGTTACAGTTCATTGGTATATTATATCCTAATATCCTCTGTATTGTCACATGTATGGATTTCCAGAATGATGATATTTTGCAGCATTTCCAAAACATATGTGAGTGGTCTGCATTTTGAGCTCCACATCCCCTCCAGCATAAAGATTGGGTATTTGTATATTTTCCTTGAATCTGTGGTGTAATGAAAAAGCGAATCAGGTTTTTCCATCCAAATTCCCTCCATGTCCTTGAATTTGTTGTTGTGTGTTGTGTTTTCCATATTTCCTGCCAGCTTTCTTCTGTTATGTTTAAATTGAGCTCTTTCTCCCATTTCTCCTTTATATAGTTACTTGTATGATTGTTTGCCATAAGTTTCTGATATAGCTTTGAAATAATTCTTATTTTATTTCCTGTATATGAGCTTAAAATGAGTTGTATAATCTCGCTCACATCTGTTTGGAGGTTATGCCTAATCTTCTTGTTTTATGAAAATATTTAGACAGGTTCGTGAGGAGTCGGCGCATATGAAAGAAAGAATGTACACTGAGACAAAGTATTCACACTGAGACACGGCTGCTAGAATAAAACTGTATCTCTTTATTCCCCACAGACCATATCTCCATACACAAAAGAGAAATCATTGCATGTCACACATTTCCTTCACACACAAGGATCAATGCATTTCATGTCATTTCACAAGCTCTTACCGTTTGATACAGGTGACCGGGAGCCCACGGTCCGCAAGAAAGAGCGTGATTTCTCTTAGCCGGACGTTCTGCGCAAAAAAACTCACGGCAGACTCAACGTATTGAGGGAAAACCCCTGTTTTTAAAGGAAGGCTAGGTACAGAACAGAGTGGCCATCTCTGCTCCGAGCAAGCCCCCCCCTCCCATCATAGAATTGCGTGGGGAACAGGAAGGGCCAATTTCTGTTCCCAGGCAATTCCCAAAACATACAGGAACACCTGCTACATTTCTCCCAATACACATATAAGGAATAAAGGTCACGCCTTCGTTTCATAAGCATGCAACAGTGATTTAAGGAGTGAGAAACTTGCTGTGCTAAGGAAAACAGTTTCTAGAAACAGGTCATATTGTCCAGGTCATGGTGTGCCTTAAGATAAAGAGAACTGGATTCATGGGACTGGATTGTTAAAACATATTAAAAACAACTGAGAAACAAATCAGGGCACACATTAAAAACACATTTATATTACACTTCTTCATATAATAATCTCTCATCTGCAGATATCTGAAAAATTCCGATCTTTCTAGTTTAAATTTTCTCCTGATGTTTACAAAGCTCCCAAGATCTTTTTTTCCGATATTGCCCCATGCTGTGATTCCCTTGTTCACCAGATTTTTGTATCCCCTATCTTGTTTTGCCGGTTCAAACTGACTGTCAAATGCTACCCATTTCAATAGTTTTGTGTCTTCCTTTATATTATACTTTTGTACTATTTTATACCACAGTTCTAAAGTAAATTTAGTGATTGGGTCTATTTGTTTGATTTGCTTATATGCATCTTTATCTCCTATTATGCTTTGTACTGGGAGTCCCTCAATTTCCTTTTCCATTTCTTTCCATTTTGCCTCATATCCCTCGTCGCACCAACATATGATATATCTTATTTGTGCTGAGTAGTAATATTCCTTTAGACTCGGTAGGCCCATGCCTCCTTTCTCTTTTGGTAACTGGAGAGTTTTATATTTCACTCTTGGCTTTTTACCTCCCCAAACAAATCTCGATATCATCCTGTCCCACTTTGAGAATTGGGCATCTGGAATCTCTGTTGGTAGAGCCTGGAAGAGGTAAAGTAATCTAGGTTGTATGCTGATTTTGACTGTCTCAATTTTTGAATTCAGATCCATATTTAAGATTGACCATCTATCAATATCTTTTTTTATTTCTTGTTCCAACCTATCATAGTTTGCTTTATATATTTTGCTTAGATCTTTAGGTATGTTCACTCCGAGGTATTTTATTTCTTTTTGTTTCCAGTTTAGTTTGATCTTATCAGTTATCTGGTTTAGAGGGTTATAGTGGAATGTCAGTATTTGTGTTTTTGTTATGTTTATCTTGTATCCTGATAATTTTCCAAAATTTTCTATCAAGTTCATCATTTCCATTATTGATTCATCTGGTTGTTCAAGGTAAACTATAATATCGTCTGCAAATAGCCCAGTCTTGTGTTCCGCCCCCTTTATTGTTATACCTTTTAATTTCTTATTTTGTCGTATTGCTTGAGCCAGTGGCTCTATGAACAGAGCAAACAAGGTGGGCGATAAGCAGCATCCCTGCCTGGTTGATCTTTGTATATTTACTTTGTCTGTTAAGCTACCGTTTATCTTGATTCTTGCCACAGGTTCTTGATACAGCGTCCTTATGCATTGTACTGATTTTTCGTTAAATCCAAAGCGCTCCAGTATACTATATAGGAATTTCCAGTTAACCCTGTCAAATGCTTTTTCTGCGTCTAAACTCATTATTACTGCGCTTTTCTTTTCTTTATGTATTTGGTTAATTATATGTATTGTTCTCCTGATATTGTCATGTTTGGCGTCCCTCTATGAAACCAGTTTGATCATCTTCTATCAATTCTGTCAAGAATGTCTTTATTCGTTTACATATAATTGTTGTATATATTTTATAATCCACATTTAATAAAGAGATTGGTCTATAGTTTCCGCATTGTTCTCTATCTTTCCCTGGCTTTAAAATAACTGAAATAATAGCTTCGTTCCATGATGGAGGTATTTTGTTGTTGTTCAACGTCCAATTAAATGACTTTAGGAGCTGTGGCGTGAGTTCTTCTATAAACAGTTTGTAAAACTCAGAGGGGTATCCATCACTACCTGGTGATTTACCGTTTTTAAGTGACTTAATCACATCTCTAATCTCTTGTGTTGTTATTTCTGCCGTTAGCTTTTCATTTTGTTGATTTCCTATTGATGGCAAGTCCAATGTGCCTAGAAATTTTTTAATATCTTTAGTATTTGTTTCTTCAGGTTGCGAGTATAGTTCTTGGTAGAAATTATGGAATATTTCTTCGATGTTTTCTGGGTTAACTGTGGTTTTATTTGTGGTGGGGTCTTTAATCTTATATACATTATTCATTGTTTGTTGTTTTCTTAACCGTTTTGCCAGCAGTTTTGTGGCTTTTGGTCCCGTTTCATAATATTTTTGCTTTAGATATCTATTTTTCCTTTCAATTTCATCCATTTGTGTTTCTTTTATCTTTGTTTTTTCTTCTTTAATTTCTTGATATATTTTTGGATCATTTGTGCTTTGATGTTTACGTTCTAATTCCCTTAGTCTCTCACATCTTTGTTCATACGCTTCCAGTTTAGTCTTATTTGCTTTTCCTGTTTCAACAATTAATTTACCTCTTAACACGGCTTTTAGTGCGTCCCATAGTATTGTTGGGTCCACTTCTTCATTGTCATTCTCTTGGATATACTCGTTTATGTTTATTTTTATTCTTTCTTTCATTTTCTCATCATTTAACAGTCCTACATTAAGTTTCCATATTGTTTGTCGTTTTCTATTGTTTAGATATATTTCCATGTATATAGGATTATGATCTGATATTTCTGCCCCTCCAATCCAACAATTTCTCACCCTGTGTCTGTCACCTTCATTCATAAGGAAGTAATCTATTCTAGAGTGTACTTTATGGACTGCTGAATAATGTGTATAGTCTTTTTCAAGTGGGTGCAGGTCTCTCCATATGTCTACCATACCCATTTCTGCCAGTGAGGTTCTTATGAACTTTGTTACATGTTTTTTTGTCTTCTTAACACTTGTTGTATCAACTTCATGATCCATGACAGCATTTAAGTCTCCTCCACAAATTAGGACTCCTTCACTGTGTGTTGCTATGAGATCAAACAGATGTTGAAAAAAACCCTTGTCACTTTCTGGTGGGGCATAGATGTTCACTAATGTGATCTGCATACCATCTATTCTTCCCTTTATTATTACATACCTGCCTTCTTTATCCTGGATTTCCTGTTCACTTTCAAATTGTATTTTATTTGAAATTAGTATCATAACCCCCCTTTTAGCTCCTCCCTTAAATGAACTGTAGTAGGAGTTCTTATAGCCAAATCTCTTTAGTTTCACATGTTCTGTCTTGCTCAAATGTGTCTCTTGCATAAATATAATTTCAGCTTTTTCCTTCTTGAATTTTCTTATTATTCTTTCCCTTTTAACAGGTGAGTTCAGACCATTCACGTTTAGTGTCATTATCTTAAGATTTTTACCCATATTCATGTTTTTCCATTTTTTTAACTTGTGCTCCTAGCCCCTTTAACAACAAAAATAGCACATATTTATATAAAAACACATTAAAAAATCTCGACCTCCGTACTTTGGGCCTTTCTTCTGCCCACTGGTCCCTGTTGGTGGGTGGAGGGAATGTCCTCACAGAGTGAAGGGCCCTCCCTAGACCTCTAGTTACTATCCAAGTAATAGTCATTAGTCTAGAAATGTCCAACAAATATCACTTAAACCTCTCCTAGCCGTCTGTTTCTCTTTTACCTTGTCTTCTTGGCCTTCATTTCTTCTGTGCCTTTCTTAATCTTTGTTATGATCTAGGCTTTCAGTTGAAAGCCTTGTAGTTTGTCCTGGGCCCGCTGCGCCACGTCTCTCCCCCTTCTTCCGCCGTTCACTCGTCTCCACTCCGGCTGTCGTGATGCGTTCAGGGCCGCCGCTGCTCCAGCCGTTTCCTCCGGCACGCTCACCACAAGGCCCCGCTCCATCATATCCCGCGCTGCCTCTCTGGCCGTGTTGTAGGTTCTTACGCCGTCCTCCCAATGAATCCTCATTTTTGTTAGCGGCGTTTGGAATCTAATTTTTTTCTCTTTCAGCGTTTTTTTAATGTTGGCATATTTTTTCCGCTGCTGCACAATTTCTGTCGGGTAGTCATGGTCAAAGAATACCTGTTTGTCGCCGATTCGTATCTTTTTTTTCCATGCTTGTGTCAGGATTCTTTCCTTTATGTCATATTTCACAAAGTTTACCCCAACTGACCTGGGTGGAGAGTTTGGCTTTGGGTTCTGTGCCGGGGCTCTGTGCGCTCGTTGAATCTGCAGATCCGCTTCTCCGGGCAGTTCCAGCTCTTTTTTTAAGAACTGATCCATGAATTTCGTCATCGAGTTGCCTTCAATGCCCTCCGGAATTCCAAAGATGCGTATATTGCTTCGTCTGGACCTGCTCTCCAAATCGTTTATTTTCTCCTGCATCCTCTGCGTTTGCGCCGTCAGGGTCTGTAGCTGTTCGTTTGCCTCGCTTTTCCAATCTTCCAGCTCCGATATTCGGGCCTGCGCTTCTGTCATACACGTCCGCTGGGAGCGCAGCTCCTCCATGTTTTCTGCTAGCTTGCGCTCCATTTCTCTTCGGGGGCCCATAATTTCCTCCTTAATCTCTTTTTTCAGCTCCTCCTTAAGAGCCGCTAAATCCTGCTGTAGCTGCCGCTTGAAGTCTCTCAACTCTTTACCCAAACTGGCGATGCCAGTGTTCATGGTATCGAGTTTTGCGTCTTCCATTTTCTCTGCTGTAGACACCTCGTTTTTTAGGGCCTCGTATTCAACGGTTTTTCCTGCGTTGTTGGAGAGGAATTCTTTAATTTTACCCTGCCTTTGTCCTTGTGCCCGGCTCCTTCGTGTTTTCATCCCTTAGTTTATTGATCCGCTTATGTCGAGTTGGCCATTTACCGATGATTTTTAATCCGGCTAGGGAGAGCTCTCTGTTTAAGCGTTATGTCTCTCCGCCATCTTCCCGGAAGTCCCCAGTATCAGATCTTTTAAATAAAAAGGAGCCTGATTGTTTAGAGCTTTGTAAGTAAGAAGAAGGATTTTAAACTTAATTCTAAACTCTATGGGAAGCCAATGAAGGGAGGCCAGAAGCGGAGAGATATGATCTCTCTTTCTAGTACCTGTTAAAACTCTTGCTGCAGCATTTTGGATCAGCTGAAGACTATTTAAAGATGTTTTAGGACAGCCTGATAATAAAGAATTACAATAATCTAATCTCGAGCTAACAAAAGCGTGGATCAGTTTCTCAGCATCACTCTGAGACAAGATGCTCCTAATCTTGGCAATATTACGCAAATGATAGAAGGCAGTCTTAGAAACAAATTTAATATGTGAATTGAAGGACAGATCTTGATCAAAAATAATTCCAAGGTTCTTCACAGAGCTATTAAGAGAAAGAGTAACCGCATCCAAACTGAAAGTTTGATTTGGAAAGGTATTTCTAAGGTTTTTTGGACCAATAAGAATGACTTCAGTCTTATCTGAATTTAATAGCAGGAAATTACAAGTCATCCAAGCTTTGATTTCCTTAAGACAGGCTTCTAACTTGGCTAATTGATTACTATCATCTGGCTTCATTGACAGGTATAATTGTGTGTCATCTGCATAACAATGAAAATGTATACAGTGCTTTCTAATAATGTTGCCTAACGGAAGCATATATAAACTAAAAAGAGTAGGGCCTAGCACAGATCCCTGTGGAACTCCATGACTAAGCTTTGAGTTGAAAGAAAACTCATTATTTACATGAACAAACTGGAACCTATCAGATAAATAAGATCTAAACCACTGCAACGAAGTTCCATTAAGTCCAACATAGTGTTCTAATCTATCAAGTTAAATATTATGATCGATAGTATCAAAAGTTGCACTAAGGTCTAAAAGGACAAGTACAGAATCCAGTCCATTATCAGATGCGATGAGGAGGTCGTTAGTGACCTTCGCTAAGGCTGTTTCAGTACTATGATGGATTCTAAACCCAGATTGAAACTCTTCAAGTAAACCATTTCCCTACAGGTGGTCAAATAATTGCATAGCAACAACTCTTTCTAAGATTTTTGAAATGAAAGGGAGATTAGAGATTGGTCTATAGTTAGCTAAAGCTCCTGGATCTAGCTTTGGCTTTTTGAGTAAGGGTTTAATTACAGCCGTTTTAAAAGCCTGCGGTACATGGCCTAAAGTTAATGAAGAATTGATTATATGAAGAATAAAGCTACCAATAAGTGGGAAGACTTCTTTAAATAACCGCTGCAGCTAAGGGGCGTCCGTCAAGAGTAACTGGCGCAGACGGTGTTTCAATGCAGCGGAGCCGGGATTCCAAATCAAACAACCTCGCCTCGAGCGCCTCAAAAAGACAACATTTATTACATTTACCGTTATCACTAAAAGAGGCAGAGGTGTAGCTAAACATCGGACAGAGAGAGCACACCAGAGGAGGAGAGGAAGGAGAGCTAGTAGCCATCGCTAGTGGCTAATCCAAAAGCTCAGGAGAGTGAGGAGAGCAAACCACACAGACAGACAGCAAAACAGGAAGTGACGATACGTTACCACAAGGAAGTGACGATCAATCCAATCCAATCCATTGGCCCGCCGCCAGGGTCGGGTTCGGATTCCAATGCTTTCAAGACCTTGTCTCTGATGGACCAGGAAACAGCCCCCACGACGCATGAAACAGGAACAACGGTATGGACCCCCTCTTCTGGTGCTTCTGGGGCGAACAGTCTGGACAACGCGTCTGTCTTCTTATTCTTGGATGCCGGGCGGTAAGTAATAGTGAACCTGAACCTAGCAAAGAACAGCGACCAGCGCGCCTGGCGGGCATTCAGGCGCTTGGCCGTCCTGATGTATTCCAAGTTCTTATAGTCGGTCCAGACCACAAAAGGCTGAGCTGCCCCTTCCAACCAGTGGCGCCACTCCTGCAGCGTGAGCTTCACGACCAGGAGCTCTCTGTCGCTGATGTCGTAATTACGCTCGGCTGAGGAGAGGCGCTTGGAGTAGAAAGCGCAGGGGCGCAGCGCCCCGTCCGTCGGGGAGCGCTGAGACAAAACCGCCCCGACCCCAGTGTCAGACGCATCCACTTCAACAAAACACTGCAGCGCTGCATCCTCAAGAGAAAGGACCCGGGAGGATGCAAATTCCCTTTTAAGGGTCTCGAAGGCCATCTCCGCTTCCGTCGTCCACTGGAAGCGCACCTTAGGCAAGGTGAGGCGGGTCGGGGGGGAGTGATGGAGCTGTACCCTGGAACAAAGCGGCGGTAAAAATTAGCGAACCCCAAGAATTGCTCAACCTGCTTCCTCAAGAAGGGGGTAGGCCACTCGACCACTGCTTTAACCTTGCCCGGGTCGGGGAGGAGCTGATTGTGCGAGACAATAAAGCCCAGGAAGGAGGTAGTATTAGTGAAGAATTTGCACTTTTCAGCCTTGACGTACAGCTTATTCTCCAAAAGGCGTTGAAGGACCCGCCTTACATGGACAAGATGCTCTTCCTGGGATCGGGAGAAGATCAAAATATCATCCAGGTAGACAAAAACGAAGACCCCCAGGAAATCACGAAGGACATCATTGATCAAGCGTTGGAAGACGGCAGGAGCGCTGGTGAGCCCAAACGGCATGACAAGGTATTCAAAGTGGCCGCTGGGCGTTCGGAAGGCCGTCTTCCACTCGTCACCCTCCCGGATCCGGACGAGGTGATAAGCGTTGCGGAGGTCCAACTTGGAGAACCAGGATGCCCCCTGGAGGGAATTGAAGGCTGAGTCCATTAGCGGCAGAGTATAACAATCCTTCACAGTGATGTCATTAAGGGCTCTAAAGTCAATACATGGCCTTAAGGACCCGTCCTTCTTCGCCACAAAAAAGAACCCAGCACCCAGGGGGGATGAAGAGGGGCGAATGATTCCGGCACTGAGGGATTCCCGAATATAGGTGTCCATGGCCTCCCGTTCAGACAGGGCAGACAGGCTGTAAAGGCGGCCAGATAGGAGAGGCGCCCCCTGCAGGAGATCGATGGCACAGTCATAAGGGCAATGGGGCGGGAGGGACAACGCCTTTGACTTGCTGAACACAAGACCCAGGTCGTGTAACTCCGGCGGAACTGCAGAGAGGTCCGGCGGGGTGGGGTCAAGGGCGGGGGGGGGCACAGACGGGGCACAGGCCGCAGACTGGAAACAGGTTTACAAACAAAAGGTGCTCCAAGATAGGATGCAACCGGTCTGCCAATCAAACACAGGGTTGTGGAGGCGTAGCCATGGGTAGCCTAAGATGATGGGCGCCGCAGAGGTGGGAAGGACATAAAAGCTATGGTCCTCACGATGATTGCCGGAGATGATGACGGAAATGGGCTTGGTTATATGAGTGACCTTCTCCAGGGGAAAACTGGTGAGAGCGACGAGATGAAGAGGAGTGGGCAAGGCTTGGCATTGGATGCCCAGGCGGGTTGCCAGACTCTTAGAAATAAAACTTTGTTCGGCCCCCGAGTCCACCAGTGCGTGAGATGCGTGACCAATGGAGTTGTGACAAAGCCTAATTGGAACCTGACATTTTGAGAGGGGATCTGACTGGGTTACGTCCGCGAGGCCCCCTACAGTGACTCGCGGATTTCCCCTTTTGGCTTGACCGAGCAGGCTTCCAAGGGATGCTGGTCGTCTCCGCAATACATGCAGAGACCCAGCTCCCGGCGGCGCTGTTTCTCCGCTAAAGAAAGTCTAGCCCGCCCGATGATCATAGCATCGGGATCGTCGGCGACCTCCGGAGGAGGCAACGCCAGGGGGCGAGACTGAGGAGCGCGGAAAGGAACTCCGCGCGAGCGGCTGAATGATTTCCTCTTGGCGGCCCGCTCCCTCAGCCTGTTATCCAAACTAATAGCCAAAGAAATTAATTCTGGCAGCCGATCCAGCTGGTCCCGGCTGGTCAGTTCATCCCACAAATCAGAATTTAGACTACGGATGAATAGGCTGCAAAGGGCAGCATCACACCAACCAACCTCTTCCGCCGCCACCCGGAAGTTGACAGCGTAGTCAGCCGCTAAGCAGCTACCTTGGCGAAGGCTAAGTAGCCGCTCGGCCAACACGCTATCGCGATCCGAATGATCAAAGACCTCAAAAAAATCTTGCACGAACTGGGTATAGGTCAAGGTTGCGTAGCTGGGCTTCGCCATAATGGCGTAAGCCCAGGCTAACGCTCGCCCTTCCAGAAGATTTGAAACGTACCCAATTCGGCTTTGGTCTGACGGGAAGTCCCCAGGCACGCGCTGGAACACCATCTCACACTGTAGAATAAACCCGCGCGCTCTGCCGAGCTTTCCGCTAAAGCGCACGGGGGTGGGAATAGGAGTGAGACGGGTCGGCGGACCTGGGGCAGAGGAGCTGGCTTGAGGAGCGGGAGGAACTGACCTGCCGAGCTGGGACGGAGGGAGCGCCTGCGGAGGATCGAGGCGGTCCAACCAGTTAGTTATGGTGGTTAGCTGATTTAGGATGACCTGCTGTTGATGAACAATTAAGTCCACCCGAGCCTCGAGGTTGGAGAGTTGGCGTACGTACCCGCTGTTCACTGGGCCGCTGTGCTGGAGCCGTACTGACATGATATCTGGCCCAGGAAACACGCACGCAGGCTCGGGTGAGATTTAAGAGTTTTATTCAACAACAGGTGTATGTATGCGTGAGTGAGGAATGTAAACATTTTCTTGGGGACTGGAAAGCACCGAGGGCAGAACAGAACACCGTACAGCCAGGCAACCCTGAGGACAGAGCGGAGGACAGTGGATGAGCAATTATCACAGCGAAGTGATGAAAGTTGTAATGTGGCTTACTTGCAGACGTCTTGGTGGCTGGCGTTGGCAAGAGATGCTCCCGCCTGGGACACAGTGTCCTGCTGCGCTCAACGGAGAGAGACTGAAGAGGTGAGGCGATGAAGGGATACTTCCGCCGTCGGGAGGATCCACCTGTGCACAGGGGAAGATCTTTGGAGAGCAGGTAAGTGATAACCTTACGTGAGGATGACGAGTTGCGGCGTTGGCCGAGAGGAGTAGGCAAACGCAGAGCTTGAGCATGGAGATGAGCTGACGGCTCCAGGCCGAGGCTGCGGGCAGAGCAGGTTAAATAGAGGCAGCCTAATGAAGCACAGGTGTGCGCACGGCTGGAGCGGATGACAGGCAGGAGCGAGTTGTGACAGGGATCATGTGTCTCTGAACTCTCCCTTAGTTATGCTGCTAATAGGTTTAGACAGCCGGATGACCTCCGATAATGCACTGGGCTTCACTCCTTTCTTCACTCTCAATGAAATATTTTTTTTTTGCTGGTCATTAACATCTGTTTGTTCTCTCCCATAGATTGAGTCCCCATCATGCTGTTTGCTCTCTACATGTCTGTTCTTTTCATCTTCTCTATCCCCTCACCTCAGCCTGGTTCTGCTGGAGCTTTCTTCCTGTTAAAAGGGAGTTTTTCCTCTCCACCGTCGCCAAGTGCTTGCTCACAGGGGATCGCCTGATTGCTGGGGTCTTTCTGCAATTGTGGGGGTTTCTCCTACAGTTGAAAGTGCTATGAGATGACTGTTGTTGTGAAATGGCGCTATATAAATAAAATTGAATTGAACTGAATTGAATTAAGCCTTTCTTTTATTCATCTGGGTGCTACAGTAAGAGCTTGAAGCTTGCAGTAAGAATGTGGCGTTCGGTTGAAAGCTCAACGTTTGCTGCCATGCCGCCATGCACCGTCGCGTGGTCTCAAAGTGCACATCTACCATCACCAGCAGGTAGCATAGTTGGTCTGAAAATTGAAGCAACAAAGGAGACAAAGTAATACACTGAAAATGGACACACAAACTTCACTCGTCAGCTCCAAAGACATTAATGAGCAGATTATTAATTTACAAAAGGAAGTTAAGAACTATGAAGTCTTGCTTCAAAATGCAATTGAAACTACAAAGCAAGATATAGTGGAAACCATTAAATGTGAAGAAAAAATGTTGGCTGATTTACAGCTTAAAGCCAAAGACTCAGCCTCGTCGCTCTGAACAAATTAGAATGCCAACAGAAAAAATGCTTGCCTATCATAAAGAAGCGTTAAGCAAAAAGGAAAAGAGGCTTATCAGCTTGTATGAACAGTCGAAAACTGAAGCCCGTAAGGCAAGAGAAGAATTTAAAAACTGACATTTCTGAAGCACAGATGTCATCTCTTGCAGACAGTTTAGAGAAAAGAAAAGACAACATAATGAAACTCTATACTGAAGTAAGGGAGCATGTTACACCAACAGCTGAAATAAGGCGAAAAATTGATGCATGTGAAGCAGTGACTGGTGACATCATCCAAATCATATATGAAAGACTGACAAGTATTGATGGAGATTTTGATGCAGAAAATATAAGATGTTGTCTGCATGGAATGCTAGATCATGACTATGCATTCTCCATTTATGGTTCTACTGCCACACAGTCAGGTGCCTCCCATCGCTCCACATCATCATATATTGCATCTAAACATGCTGATGCAGCAGCAGAACTGGCAGCAAAGGAGGTTTAATACAAGATCCTACAAGAAGAAAGAATGCAAAGGGAAAGAATACAAGCTCTAGAAGAAAATCACAAGAAAGAACTTGATATTCAAAGATCTGAGCTGGAGTGCCTGCAGTCTGAGAGGGAAGTGGAAGCAGCTCGAGCAAGAGTTGAAGC
Source organism: Pholidichthys leucotaenia (assembly GCA_020510985.1). NCBI lineage: Eukaryota > Metazoa > Chordata > Actinopteri > Cichliformes > Pholidichthyidae > Pholidichthys > Pholidichthys leucotaenia. Next base: position 246,336,134 of record CM035847.1, on the reverse strand, counting down.
CTACGATAGAGAACTAATACAAATGGGAGATCTTCAGTCAATCAAAGGTGAGCAAGCCAGTCACAATCCTGTACTCCATCCTCCTGCACCACATACAGCAAAGCTATCTCCCCCTACTGGTGTTGCTGATCTAGCACAAGCTGTGCAAAACAGCATAGCAATGAGCAGGCTTCCTATACCAGAGCCAGCTATGTTCACTGGTGAGCCAATTCACTTCATTGAATGGAAGGCCTCCTTCAAGTCTCTGATTGATCGTAAAGGCATTTCTTCTGCTAAAAAACTGTATTATCTGAAAAAGTATGTTAGTGGTCCAGCTCGTAAATGCTTAGAAGAGACATTTTTCAGAAATGATGAAGAAGCCTACAAAGATGCATGGGAAAAACTCAATCAGCGATATGGCCAGGCATTTGTAATTCAAAGCACATTTAGAAAGAGGTTCAAAGGGTGGCCAAAAATACAGGCTAAGGGTGCTGAAGGGCTAAGGAATTTTGCAGATTTCATAAATGCTTGCCTATTAGCTATGCCTCATGTTAAGGGCTTGAAAATATTGAACGATTGTGAAGAAAATCAGAAACTGATACATAAACTCCCTGACTGGGCAGCTGCTAAATGGAATTGCCATGTTACAAAGGAACTAAGAGAGGGTAAAGACTTCCCCAATTTCAGTGGTTTTGCTGCATTTCTATTTTTGGAGGCAGAAGTAGCTTGCAACCCAGTCACCTCCATCCAGGCTTTCTGCTCTTCAGAAACAAGCAGTGACAAAGGTAATTCAAAGAATAATAAAGGGGTCAAGGCAAGTGTCTTAAGTACCAAAACAGCTGTACACCCTAACAAGATGTCAGACAGGGTAAATAAAGAATTTTCTTGCATCTTGTGCCAAAATACACATCAGCTCTCCAAGTGCCCTGACCTCATGAGACAATCTCTGGAAGACAGAAGGGCATATGTTAAAAACAATAGACTGTGTTACGGCTGTCTTAAAGAGGGTCACAGAGCAAAGGAGTGTCAGCGCCGCCTCATCTGTGACATTTGTAAGAAAAGGCACCCCACCTGCCTACATGACGACAACTACAGTGGAGAGGTGAAAGCAGAAAGACAGGTGAGCATGGAAAACACACCACAAAACTGCACATCAGAGACAACAACTGCTTTGTCACTTAACGTTGCAACGAGCACTACTGGATACGGACAGTGTTCTTATCTGAGACTCAAAAATGAGAATGGAGACATTCACTGTGCTTTCATCATGGGGCGAGTATCTCCCACAAAGGTCACGACTATTCTAAGGTTAGAACTGACTGCAACAATGGTCTCAGTCACAGTGAGCAATATGATCAGAGAGGAGCTTGTCTATGCTGATTTAGATGAGTTCTTTTGGACAGACTCATTCTGGGATACATAAAAAATGAAGCGAGACGTTTCCATACTTTAGTTGCAAATAGAGTGCAGAAGATTTGAAATAGCACATTGCCCCAGCGATGGCTTTATGTCACCACCAATGAAAACCCTGCAGACAATGCTTCAAGGGGAATGACACTGAATGAACTATTGTCTTCCAGCTGGCTCACTAGTCCCAAGTTCTTGTGGGAGAATGAAATACATCTTTCAAAAAATGATAAAATGGAACTCCCAACTGGTGACACAGAAGTTTGAATGGTTCAGGCACTCCAAACAAAGGCGGTTGAACAAGTGAGCTTTACAGACCGCATGACAAAATTTTCATCTTGGTCCAAGGCCATCAGTGCAGTCGCATGTCTCCGACGCCGTCCACTAAAGAATAAATCTTGCGCACACTCTACAGAAACTGAACGGCAAAATGCAGCACTGGTGATCATCAAAGATCTGCAAAGAGATGCGTATCAGGAAGAAATAAAGACATTAACCAAAGGAAGCTACTAGCAAAAAACAACAAGCTGTATCCTCTAGATGTGTTTTTAGACCAGGACGATGTGCTCAAGGCGGGAGGAAGGTTACGTCATTCATCCCTTCCTAGCTCAATCAAACACCCGACAGTTATACCTAAAGACCATCATATCACAAAACTAATAATTGCACACTGCCATGAAAGGGTTAAACACCAAGGCAAAGGATTTAATGTCAATGAAATTCGAGCCAATGGCTATTGGATCCCAGGTTTATGCCGATCTGTTGCATCCTTCATTCGACAATGTATAGTCTGTCGGAGATTAAGGAGACCTGCAGAAGGACAGAAAATAAGTGATCTCCCAAGAGAGCAAATGGAGCCAGCGCCACCTTTCACATACTGTGGCATGGATTGTTTCAGCCCTTTTTTGACAAAAAAGGGACGTAAAGAAAACAAAAGATATGGACTGATCTTTACATGTTTTGGCTCTCATGCTATACATGTTGAAATGCTAGATGATCTTTCAACTGATACTTTCATCAGTGGTTTACATTGCTTTATTGCACTGAGAGGCTCAGTCAAGCAAATCAAGTGTGATCAAGGCACCAGCTTTGTCGGTGCCAAGAATGAACTGACTGCAGCTCTGCAAGAGGTTGACACCGAAAGAGTGACAACTTTCCTTGCAGAAAAACACTGATTTTGTCTTCAGTGCACCTCGTGCAAGCCATGCTGGTGGAGTGTGGGAGCGACAAATAAGGGACTGTAAGAAATGTCCTCAATGCCACACTCTCACTTTCTTCTTATGAACTCAATGACACCTCCCTAAGGACTTTATTATATGAGGCTGCCGCAGTTGTAAACAGTCACCCACTTACAACAGACAACTTGAACCATCCAAATAGCTTGGAACCGCTCACTCCTAATCATCTCCTTGTGGCGGCATGGAATAAAGCGGCGTTGTTGGAGGTTTTAAGTAGAGTTTTATTATCATACCGCCGTCACAAGCTCCGCTCCCGGCGCCGTGCATGCGCGCCGAGAGCGAGCCCACGGCTCTCAGAGAAGGAGAGGAGGAGAGGCGGACACAAAGTCTGTGTCCTGCCGCAGAGGTTGAGAGAGGATGAGAGCATGGTTACAATGCAGTATATATACACCCAACTATAACAATACATCAAAGCATTCACAGCAGTTGGTCTGATCAAAGAGAAAACAGGACAGGCATGAGACATTTGCATGAAAGGCAACATTAGCATTACAGAGGTGAGCCAGACGAAACGGGGCTGCCTGTAGACATTAATACACATTTCACTGTTCTGTTATTTGCTCTAGCCGAGCGCTGTGTTTGACCAGTCTGTTTGTGGAGATTTACACCAAAGCACATATACATATGTAAGAGCTCAGAAGAAGCACAGTAAGGACAAGATGCATGAACACTTTAACTTCACGGCTGTAAACGCAGCATGCAGCGGAAAAAACCCAGGAGTGTGAGCTGACTGTCTCTGTGTTCTGTCTGTGTGTTGTGGGGGTTTAATCAAACCGCTACACTGCTCCCCCCCCCAGAGGGAATGGTAGGGGACCGTGACCTCGATGTTGCAGTCTGGGCAGCGAGCAGGGAAAAGCTCTGTGCAGGAGGAGGGGGGGGGGGGTAGTACATGCTGACCGGGCGCGGGAAAATCGTTCGAGTCGCGCCAAAAGTGTTTGCTGCTCCGCGATGTCCCGTCTGAACATGCAGAGATCAGAAGAAGAAAAATTAGTCTCTGGCTCCTCTCGTGGCCATGAAGAAAAGCAGGAGCGGCTGTAAGAAAAAATAAACAAAAGCAGAGGGACTGGCGTGTTGGCTTTAGGTGCTGGAGCAACCCCAAAGCCCCCCGGGAACAGCTGATGGCTGAAATCCCTTTGTGCCGTGGCTGAGACCATTAAAAAAAATCCAGTGGCGAGCTGCGTGCTTGCTTCAGGTGAACGAGCAGCCCTGAAGGTTCTGTGAGCAGCGGCGGAGGACGATGGCGGTTTCTGGAGCCGTTACTTGTCCCGTGCGTGATGCGCCGTCCTCGTAACTCCCCGGTGCGTGCGCGGGGTTCCATGCGTGGGTGGGCCGCTGGAGAGGAGAACCAGGGTGCAGAATCTTGGTGGAGATCGGCGCAGACAGCGCCGATAAAAATCCAGGTTGAGCTGTGGCTGTAGATTGGCCATGGTGCGTTGGAGCGGTGAGAGGAAATAGACGATCTTTTGTCCCTCAGGCTCGTGCAGATGCGTTGGAGCGGTGAGCGGGAATAGACGATCTTTGTTCCTCAGGCTCGGGCGTGGTGCGTTCAGGTCCACGTGTTGCGTTCTCCGCCGGCCATGGAGGATGCCGTCGTGGAGAAGGGACGAGGTGCCCGCGCTCTCGTGTGAAGGAGCTGCGAGCGCGGCCGGTCCAGCGTGGATGAGCAGATCTCAGACGTGCAGATCTCATCCTGAAGAACGGGTCACCAGTGCAGCTGTCCAGCTCAGAAGGTTGCTTCGCACAAAGCGTGTGCGTGTCCGGGTGCTGCGTTCGCTGTCCGCTCGTTTTTTTCAGCGTCGGTTCGCCAGCGTGGCCGTCCAAATCAGAAGGCTGCGTCGCACAAAACGTGTGCGTCTTCAAGGGGTCACCAGTGCGGCGGCATGGAATAAAGCGGCGTTGCTAGAGGTTTTAAGTAGAGTTTTATTATCATACCGCCGTCACAAGCTCCGCTCCCGGCGCCGTGCATGCGCGCCGAGAGCGAGCCCACGGCTCTCAGAGAAGGAGAGGAGGAGAGGCGGACACAAAGTCTGTGTCCTGCCGCAGAGGTTGAGAGAGGATGAGAGCATGGTTACAATGCAGTATATATACACCCAACTATAACAATACATCAAAGCATTCACAGCAGTTGGTCTGATCAAAAAGAAAACAGGACAGGCATGAGACATTTGCATGAAAGGCAACATTAGCATTACAGAGGTGAGCCAGACGAAACGGGGCTGCCTGTAGACATTAATACACATTTCACTGTTCTGTTATTTGCTCTAGCCGAGCGCTGTATTTGACCAGTCTGTTTGTGGAGATTTACACCAAAGCACATATACATATGTAAGAGCTCAGAAGAAGCACAGTAAGGACAAGATGCATGAACACTTTAACTTCATGGCTGTAAACGCAGCATGCAGCGGAAAAAACCCAGGAGTGCGAGCTGACTGTCTCTGTGTTCTGTCTGTGTGTTGTGGGGGTTTAATCAAACCGCTACATCCTCACCTTAAAAACTACTGCTCCACTGCCCCCACCAGGCAGTTTTATCAGAGAAGATCTGTATGGATAGAAAAGATGGAGTCAGGTGCAGTATTTGTTTGAACAATTTTGGAGTCGTTGGAAGAAGGAGTACCTCCATAACATTATGGTCAGACAACGATGGCACACACCTAAGAGAAACATTCAAGTAGGTGACATTGTAATGGACATGGATGACATACAGCCAAGATCTGTGTGGAGACTTGGAAGAGTCTCAGAAACTGTACTGGACAACGATGGACTTATAAGGAAAGTCAAGATGGTTTTAGGAGCTAGAAACCTGGATAAAAGAGGTGTACGTGTGCACAAAACTTCTGTAGTAGAACATCCTGTTCATAAGTTAGTTCTGTGGGGAACCCACTCAGTAGTTTTCCCTCAGACTGAAGGGCATGGCAGATCAAAGCTCCTGGGGGACAAGGGGAATTGTCATGGGGGATTGAAATGTTAATGCAGCACCTCAGGTAGCGGAGGAGTGTTATGATATAAAAGAGAGTCCCTGCAACCTGAGTTTTTAATGTTTTTGATTCTGGTGAATGTGAGAGAGAGAAGAATAAAGTTTCCTCTGCTCTGAACGCTCAGCCTGGTTATTCGTCTCTCCACAGTTCTGCTATTAGAGTCTTCTTAAGCATGAGGGATGGTGAACTTGTATATAGTTTTATATGGAAAATCACTCTGCAGAAATTATTAGTGTGTAAGTTTGAATGTAAAAAAATAATTTGGTGGGAGTGTAACGGTCAGAGGCAAGTTTGATTTAGTTTTATGTGTTTATGTGAAGTAATAGTTCAATTTTATTGTTTACTGCTTTAGTTTTTCTACTGCCTGTTAAACTGGAAGCATCTTATTTTGAAAGGAGCTATGGACACATTAGAAGCAGCAACTTGGTAGTAATGGTAATGCAAGGTAAAACGGAGCTCCGAGTTGCAGCTAAAGGGTTTAAGGAAATACGGCACAAGGTTTTATTTAGCTCCAGTTGAGAAAGGCAACAAAGTAATTAAGAATGTTATTTTTGTGTTTATAAAGGTTTTACGTTTGTTTATTGATGTAATTAAGGTGGAGAATTGTTTTCTAAAATGGCATTTTCTTTCTGTTTTATCATTAACTAGCTCTTATGTTGGTTGGTGAGTTTGTGTCAAGGGAAGGATCAGTAAGGCTTTCTTTTATCCAACTCGGTGCTACACTCAGGGTTACGCAGACCCATAATCTTGCACACACGGAAAACACTATCACACAATTATAACGGTACAACAATAACCCTCAGAACACAAGAATAATAACAGTCTGAATACCCCGCGGCGCAAAGCATGCCGAGAGAATTCTCCCACCCCTAATGACAGCCCCGAAGTTACACTGTCCCCCCGGACTAGTTTCTGCCCCCAGAACAATAAGTCCAACTCATACGTCCAATACAAACCAGTCCAGGCATTGGGCTGCCCGCCGTTGTCAGCGGTTCGCATGCACTGGCCCGTTAGTGTCCATCCGAGCCCCTGCCAGGGTCCCTGGTCGGGATGGGGCATCTGGCTTGGCCACCCATGGGGCAGCTGGCTGGTATGGGGCGAGGCAATCACGGAGAAGCACCACCACCCATTTCCTCTTCTGCAGCCTCATCTGACAGTCTCTGTAGGACCACGCACAGTCTCGACCAGTGGCTTGCCAGCTTTGGTGACAGTCCCTTTTTCCGCTCCGGGCAGAAAACCAAGACTTAATCCCTGGGTGCAAAGTCTCTCCCCTGGCAGTGGAAGTCATACGCTCACTTCTGTCAATTCTCCACCACTACCAGGGCATCCCAAGCCAGTTTGTGTACCGTGTGAAGACGTTCTCTCGAGCAAAACAAATTATCCAACCCTGGTTTGCCCTCCACCTCTTGCTCTGGGAGAACACCAGAGCACCGAACACCAAGTCCACCAGGGTGTGCAACTCGCGTCCAAACATTAGCGCTGCAGGGGTGCACCGGGTGGATTCCTGGACTGCTATCCGGTATGCCCACAGGACCAGGGGCAGGTGCAAATCCCAGTCTCGCTGTCGCTGGTCCACAAGGACGGCGAGCTGGGTGGTCAGGGTCTGATTAAAGTGTTCGACCAGGCCATCGCTCTGTGGGTGCAGTGAGGTGGTCCAGGTCTTCTGGATGCCCAGCCTCCTGCAGACCTCCCCGAAGATCTCTGCCTTGAAGTTCCATCCCTTGTTGCTGTGCAGCTCCTCTGGTGTGCCGGACCGACAAAACATCTCATCCACCAGCTTTGATGCTGTAATAGCGGTGCTCTGATTAGGGACGGCATACGCCTCTGGCCACTTGGTAAAATAATCCATTGCGACCAGAACATAGCGGTTCCCCCGATCCGTGGTTGGAAAAGGGCCCAGAATGTCCACTGCCACACGCTCCATGGATGCCCCTACCCAGTACTGCTGCAAGGGGGCGTGGGATTGCTGAGTTGGCCCTTTCTGATCCATGCAGGTGTCACAGCAGTGGACATGGAGCTCCACACCCTGATGACACCCCAGCCAGTAGAACTGGGGCCGAAGATGCTGCAGGGTCTTCGTCACCCCGAAGTAGCCTGCCCCTGCCGACCCATGGACCAACCGGAGCACCTTGGGGCGAAGCCGTCGGGGGACCAGCAGCTGTCAGACATGATGCTGCCCAGCTGGAAACTGCCACCACCGGCAGACGACACCCTCATGACAGCAGAAATTGGACCACTGGGAATGTAGGGCCTTGATCTCTGGGTCCAGCACAGATACAGTCTCCCAGAAGGGCCATTGGTCCGTGTCCAGCCACTGCTGGACCCAGAGAAATGACAGGATCTTGATTCTGCTCGATCCGAAGCTGCTGCACACTGAGGGCCTCTGTGACATCATCATTGGGGAGAGCTGGATGATGATCTCAGGACGCGCTGTGAGCCGCTGCACTATCACCGGCCGCAGTGGTCTGGAGAGCAGCAGCCCGTGAGACTGCTGGGCCACGATCCTCTGCCTGCTGGCAGTGCCAACAGGCCTCCACAGCACAGGGACACTGGGACAGTGCATCAGCATTGGCATGGAGGCGGCCTGCTCGAGGCACAATCTGAAAATCATAATCCTGCAGTGCCTACACCCATCTCACTCACTGTCCATCCGGCTCTTTAAAGTTCAGTAGCCAGGTCAGGGAAGCATGGTCCGTCCCGAGCTGAAACCTCTCCATGTAAACATACGGGCAGAAATGGTGAAGCCCTTGGATGACTGCCAGCAGCTCTCAGCAGGTGATGTAATAATTCCTTTCGGCGCTGCAGAGAGTGTGACTGAAAAAAGCAACTGCCTGCTCTCCATGTTCTCCCTCCTGGGATAGCACTGCCCCAATGCCCTGGTTGCTAGCATCTGTGTCCACGATAAAGGGGCGGTTTGGGTCGGTGTACTGCAGCACAGGGGCGCCGATGAGCACCGAGCAGAGCCAGGAAAAAACAGCAGCACAGTACTCACTCCACTCAAATGTGTGACCCTTTTGTGTCAGCTGATGCAGCGGGCTGGTGATGGTGGTGAAATCCTTCACAAACATCCTATAATAGGAGGCCAGTGCAATGAAACTCAGCAGATCTCCTACATCCCGTGGGACTGGCCAGTTTCTCACCGCTACCACATTCTCTGGGTCAGTGGCGACTCCTGAAGCACTGACGATGTGGCCCAGGAAGGCGGTTTCTCACCAAAACAGGTGGCATTTCTGAGGGTTTAGCCACAGCCCGGCCCAGCGGATGGCATCTAACACCTCCTGGAGGTTGGACAGGTTGCCACCAAAATCAACTGCGTGGACCAGCAGGTCATTGAGATAAACGATGCAGCGGCTCCGGGGGACGTGAGCCAGCACCCGCTACATCAGGTGTTCAAAGGTGGCCGGGGCATTGCAAAGTCCGAACGGCATCATCTTGAACTGCCATAGTCCCTACCCGATGGCGAAAGCTATTTTCTGGCAGGCCTCTGGTGACAGCTCGACCCACCAATAGCCACTGTGGAGGTCAAGCAAGATGAACCAGCTGGAGCTGGTGATGTAATCCAGCACATCATAAATGTGGGGCAGAGGGTAGGAGTCCTTATGGGTAACGTCATTCAGGCGCCGATAGTCCACACAGAACCACCACAAACTGTCCTTCTTCTTGACCAGAAACACTGGCATTGCCTAGGGGCTGCTGGAGAATTCAATGACATCTGCCTCAAGCATCTCCTGAATCTTTTGCTCTGCTGCCACCCGCCTCGAAAAAGGCAGACAGTGGGGGCAGAGCCAGATTGGCCTGGTCTCACCGGTGTCGATCTGGTGCTGCACCAAGCTGGCTTGGGTGCACTCTTCATCCCTTGTGGCGAAAACATCGATGTAGCAGTTCAGCAGCTCCTACAGCTGGCATCTCTACACCAACTCTAACCCCCTGGAGCTCTGCTGGAACAGCTCCTCGATCACCTGGTGGGGTCCTGATGATGTGGCAATTCACTCCACTGGCGGCCCCCTCGCTGCTGTCTCTAGTGTCGATGATGATCCCGCTATTCGCGCTGATGATGCTGCAGTGTTCGGCTCTGGCGGTGATCCCCTCAGCTTGGCCTGCACTGACAGCCTCTTGATCGTGCGGGTCCCTGGGTTCCCTGTCTGGCTCTTGCTGCAGAGTGTGATGATCTCCCCAGTTGTAAAGAAGAACTGGCGGTGTCGATCTTTGCGCCCCATGCTGCAAGCAGATTCAGTCCAATGATGCAGGGGTCTTGTATGTCAGCTAGCCAGAATGGGTGGTTCGTGTTCTGACCGGCCACTGCCACAACAAGAATTCATACCCTCCCAGTCTGGCGCACTCACCGGTGGCTGTGGTGATACAGTGCCTGGTGGGTTCCCACCCCTGCAGTCTGAGTTCATCTGTCCAAGGCAGCGCCCTGGGTCGGACCAGGGAGATGGTGGAACCAGTGTCAATCAGGGCCCAGATTGGAGTGCTGTCAGGCTGCACTGCACTGCAGTTACAGCCCTGGCAAGTGTCCAAGTCAGCCCAGACATGGTGAGAGTTTGTTGGGGAAAATGTCTGTGAGAGGTGGCAGATCCCCATCTGAGCCACCTCACTCTAGTTTAAAGCTGGTGAGGAGGCTGGCTGTCAAGAGGTAGGTGCGGGGCAGTGGTGCGTGATGTGGCCTGGCTCCCCGCAGCGGAAGCATCCCCCTTTGCACCGCCATCGAACTCTCGCCGGCCATGCAGCTGTGGTCTGGCACAGCTCCTCCTCGTCCTTGCTCTCAGGCATGGCCTGGAAAGCTCTTTGCCTTGGTGATGAAGCATCAGCCGCGCACATCGCCTCCACCCGCTCTACCCCTGCCACGGCCATCTCCCAGCTGCTCACAGAGTGAATCTGGACGTGTTGTTGGAGTCAGGCCGGGCGGAGCCCTCAGATGAAACTCTGCAGACTGAGCTTCTTCACCGTCTCCGGCTCAAAGTCTGGGTCACCGTGCTGTGTCAGCAGCCGGACATCTGCTGCTCTCTCGGTCGCATCACCGGCGGCTGGCCAGCTGTTCCCGGGTGTGGTGAGCATGGGTCACCCTCCCCAACTGCCTCCAAAGTGCTCCCTGTAGCACTGGCCAGCTGTGACGTTCCTCAGGCCGGAGATCGGACAGTGTGCAGAGAGTTCTGCCCTCCAGAGCCAGTGTGACCTGCACAGCTGTCTCTTCAGGTGTCCAGCTGTTGAGCATGGCGGCCAATTCAACCTGGATGAGGTAGTTGTCCAGCGAGGTTTCGCCATCAAAGCGGAGAAGCCACCGACCTGCCAACCTGATGGTTGGCAGGTCGGTGGTACTGGGGTTGGAAGGATCGCCTCTGTGCTGATCACTGCCCTTGGCCACAGTGGGATTGCTGGCTCGTAGTTTCCCCGCTGGTGCTCCCCATCCCTCCTTGAAAGAGGCAGGACATGGGATGTGCTTGCTCCGTCTGGCCCACTTCCCCCTTCTTTGCGGTGAGCAGCTCTGGGGACTTGCGTGCCTGCTCTGCTGCCCATCTTCATCTGGATGATGAGCTGTTTGTGCTGTTGAATCTCTCCCTTGATCCTCGCTTCCATCTCTCAAATATCCCACTTCTGACGCCAGTGTGACATTTCAAGGGTTCACACAATAATGAGAGAGGATTTGGAATGTAACAGACATTTATTTCTTCACTGACAAATTATGCAGAACAGGGGAGGTCATTCAAACAGACACTCACTTCACTCATGGTGGGATAGACACATAATCTCTCACACGCAGAAAAACACTATCACAACCAGACTTATAACACAATTATAACACTACAACAATAATGCTCAGAACACAAGAATAATAACAGTCTTTGAATCCCCGCGGCGCAAAGCATGCCGGGAGAATTCCCTTTATTGCCCTTTATCACAGCCCGACGTTACGATATGAAAATAAATACATGTTGAATGTAATTTTCTTCTTGGTTCTGTGTGTCTCAGTAAAAACTTAACCCTCTGAGTGAGAGAATTTCCATGCCCCTAGTAGCAGAGCGCGGCACTGCGCCTGCCTTCTCACTCTGACTTTGTCAAAAGTAAGTGAGAAATTTCTGGGGTTTTTTTTTCATGTACTGATTTCTTGTTCATATACTTTGAAGATAAGATGATGAGGTACCTCTGTACAAAAAAACTGTGTCAAAAGACTGAATCATTTTTTGTGTAAATACGTCCAAAGTCCAGTTTTGACTGAGTAATGGAATTTAAAGAGGTGCTGTGACATTATGCAAATTAGATGCGTAAATTTTTTTCCTATCTGAAACTTTGGATCATATCTTACATCTTTCTAATTGACAGTAAGTCATTATCTCTTACCACTTTCAAGTTATAGCCTTGGAAATCTGAACTATTTTACTGACAAAAAATATTTACCACTCTTGACCACTGGGGGTATGTTGCAGTTCTGCATCATAGACACTCAAAGGGTTAACTTTGGTATCGTTTTTGTAGGTCTGGCATCATGTGAGTCAAAATGAATGTTTTTGGTGTCTGATGGTGTTGACACAAAATAGGGGATGGAAAGTCAAAAAAGCACATTTTTCAAAACACAAAAAGTGTTGGTGGGTGTATCAGTGTATAATTAGGTACCCTAGTCCGGAGTGGTGGCTCAGTTGGTAGAGCATCCGCCCCACACCCGGGAGGCAGGGGTTCAAATCCCACCCGGGTCATGCCGAAGACCATATAAAAGTGGAACTTCCTGCCGTCCAGCTTGGTGCTCAGCAATAATGGAATGGAGGAGGGAAATCTGTGGCGGCGCCTTGCATGGCAGCGGCCCTCTGATTCTGCACTGGGGTGTGTGTGATTGGCACTGTAGATAGGTAAAACACAATCTCGTTCTACTGTACATGATTGGTTGAATGACAATAAGGGTGATTTAATTTTAATTAATTAATTTTAATTTAATTTAATTAGTCTTTGGTAGAATCATACATGTAGTTTCATTTATCTGAGCACATTTTATTTTTTCCAATTTTTTTTAATCCCATTTTGTCCCAAGTCTCAAGAATCGGTGTTAGAACGTTTACTATAATTCCACCTGTCCACTTTATCCCTCAGAATAAATAGCCATGATCTAGTACTGTATCAGTAATTTTTGTTTATCAATTCAATGAAATAATAAAAGAATGCATAATCTGCATGTTGTATTCTGTAGGTTAATATTTAAAACTGAATATGTCAACTAAAACAAAAGCTGCTCGGCATTTTATTATACAAAAATTTGCAATGACAGATATATTACGACAGAATTTTTACAACCCCATTTCACCACCACGATCACCACTATCACAAAAAAGTGTTACAGATGGTCCATGGGTTGTAGTACTGAAATACACCATGAGATGGCAGCCCAACCTCGTGTTAAAAAAAAAAAAATTCAGCTCAGGTGTTCTCAGCTGGAAAAGCAGGGGGCGCCTCTTTCCAAAAAATACTCAGAGGTTGCTGAGACATGCTGGAAAATTCTTCGTCATCTTCATCGCTGCAATGGCTTCCACAGTGGATCCAAATCAGTGCACTAATGACTCGGGAGATACACCAGAATCATTCAAATGTTCAGTGTACATGTGTGCAAACTTGAGACTTGAATTCATGCAATATGAACCACAAAGTTAATGTCCCTATACCCACAAAGCAGAGGACGTTCTGTAAGAAAATAACCTGCATGCAACTTAATACTGCAACTTCTGTTTCCTGCTCCCCCTCCTAGTTATTTTGAGTGAGAGGCTGAAAGCCTCTTGCTCTGTTGTTTGAGTGTAATTCCTCACAGCTCCATGTTTCCAGAAATATTTCTAAAACCAGATGCATTTGGTGTCTCAGAAAGGTCTGGCTCCATCATGTGTTATGTTTGAGATGTGATCTTTAAGTGTGGCACAGAGCTGAGTTATTGAGCTTGATTTTCTTTATCCTGAGGGCTATTTAGAAATGGTTATAGTGAGCAGTTGCAGAGGGCAGCCAACAGAAAGAAATCTAGAAGTTTAATTGATTTTCAGTGAGTACATCACAAATAGGGAAGTAGATCTGTCTCAATCAGGGAATGACAGTTTCAGCCAGTAAGAACAACAGAGAGGAACAATTTGGGTTCAAGAAAAGTGAGGGTTTAGGGAAATCTCTGTCCTTTGGTTCAGATTTTTGAAACAGCCATTTATAAAGAATGGGAAAAGGTCCAAAGAGGTCAAGACCTCAGAGGCACATTAAAGGGGTCATTGACCTAAAAATGGTGGTGTGTGTAGTAGAGCTTGGAAGACGAGGCGATGTGATATATAAACCAAAGTTTATTATCGGCTCCTCTAACAAGTCTCATCCTAGTGCAGCAGCAGAAGAAGGAAAAAGAGACCGAACAACTTCGGCTCTATGAACTTATACTTGCACATAACAAAAGACATGCATATCAAAAGCTGACATCCCTCATTATCTTAATCCCCCCATTGTCTTGGTACTCCTCCTCATGGCCCTGGAGGGTGAGGGCAGCTCCTCCGGTCTCCACCGCAGTGTCTGGGAAGGTCTTTGTTCTTCACTGGCGGTTGAGAGTCTTTGTCCTGTTCTGAGGTGTGAAGTCGCCTTACATATGTAATCACCAAACATTCTCACATGCTTCAACATGTGTAGGTTATGGAATATATGATTAATATAGACCACAGCCCCCCCCCCAAACGACTAAGAAAAGGACAATAGAAAAATTCACAGTTTAAGATAATTACTATGACATACTAACTGCTACACCTCTTGCCACAGAACAAACTTTCCAGCAACCGTGCTCCTAAGAGAGTTCAGTGGTAATCATAACAGCATAGTAATATCACAAGTCAGTCCTAAACTGTTACAGCACAATTAGTGAACAACTGTTGAGTAGTTTGCATCAGTCCCTGTGCTGTCTGGGTTTTAATCTTCTCCCGAATCTGCTGTGGGTCCGCTTGGGCGTCCTGCTGGGACCTTCCTGTAAGGAATCTGCAGCTTGGGGAGGAGAGTGATTATTTGTTCCCTGCAGGGGGGCTGAGTCTTTTCTCTTGGGGGGTCTACCCCGCCGAGGTGCTCTCGCCAACTGTGCAGGTCCGTCTCTCAACAAGAAGGCAGGTTTAAGTCTGTCAATGCTGACTGTTTCTTTTCTATCCCCAAAATCAAGCACAAAATGCTTATCACCAGGTTCCAGCACTCTGAATGGCCCATCGTATGCTGGGCGGAAAGTTGGTTTTAAAGCTTCATGCCCAACAAAAACGAATTCAGCGTTTTTTAAAGCTTGGGGGACAAAAACCCGTGGAAAAGAGTGATGTGCCGGTCCGGGGAGAGAGTCCGGTCCATTGCTGCCTAAAAACCTCGAGGCTGGAAGATGCCCAGGCTCTGGGTTCTCTGGTAAAAAATTCACCTGGGAGCCTGAGAGGTTGTGCAAAAACTAATTCTGCTGGGGAGGCGTCTAGATCCTCTTTGGGTGCAGCACGCAACCCCAATAAAACCCAGGGAAGTTTATTTACCCAATTTGTATCCGTTAGTGAGGCTCTGAGGGCGGCCTTTAAAGATCTGTGAAAACGCTCGCATAACCCATTAGCCTGAGGGTGATAAGCGGTGGTGCGGTGAATTGTCGCCCCTAAGCTGCTGGACATGGCTGACCAAAGCTCCGAGACAAATTGAGGCCCCCTATCGGACGTGATGTCCGATGGGACGCCGAAACGTGCCACCCAGTTTGTCAAAAAAACGCGAGCGACTTCCTCCGCTGTGGCTGATGCTAGAGGGACTGCCTCTGGCCAGCGCGTGGTGCAGTCTATCATTGTTAACAGGTGTGTGAAACCTTGGGAGGAAGGTAGTGGTCCCACGAGGTCGACATGAACGTGGTCGAACCTTCTAGCAGGGATTGGAAAAGGCTCCAGAGGGGCTTTTGTGTGTTTGTGTATTTTGGCGCGCTGACAGGAAATGCAAGTTTTTGCCCATTCTTTTACGTTTTTGCGCAGGCCAGGCCACACAAACTTTTTGGTGACCATTTTAACCGAGGCGCGCACACCTGGGTGCGCGAGGGAGCGAAATGAGTCGAAAATACGGCGGCGCCATGTAGCCGGGACTAACGGGCGCGGTCGGCCGGTTGAGATATCGCATATTAGGGGGGGCACGCCATCGTGTAAACCCCTTTCCTCCAGCCTTAACCCTGTTGGTCCAGACAAGAGTGCGCGCACGTCCGCGTCACTACTTTGTTCCTGTGCCATGGCTGCATAATCTATCCCTGCATGGATTGGGGCCGCGTATGTGTCCGCGTTGGTGAAGAGTTCCGCGGCTGAGGTAGTATAATCTGTCTCCTCGCACTCTGACGATGTCACAGCACAAGAGAGGCAGTCTGCTACCACGTTAAGTTTGCCTGCCACATGTCGAATGTCTGTGGTGAACTCTGAAATCGCAGCCAGCTGTCTTTGTTGCCTGCCTGACCACGGTTCGGAAATTTTAGCCATAGCAAAGGTGAGCGGTTTGTGGTCTACAAAAGCCAAAAGTCTATTTTAGAAAAAATGTGCGCACCCGCCAGATGCAGTGAAAAATCCTGAATGTGAGGAATTGGGTAGCGGTCATGCGCTGTCGCATTGTTTAATCTGCGGTAATCGCCGCACGGTCTCCAAGAACCGTCGGATTTCGGAACCATGTGAAGTGGTGAGGCCCAGGGGCTTTTCGAGCGTCTAATAATGCCTAATTTTTCAAGGGTGGTAAACTCGTCCCGAGCAATGGCGAGCTTGGCTGCGTCTAAGCGCCGAGCTTTGGCAAATACGGGTGGGCCCGTTGTGGGAATAAAATGTTCAACCCCGTGTTTAGCCACTGTGGCTGAGAATTTGGGAATTGTGAGTGCTGGAAATTGGGTGAGGAGTTGATCAAACTTACCTCCTGCTGTGGTGACGCTGGCCTGCACAGGTGGTGGAGAAAGCCGGGCTGAGCAGGGAATAGAAGCAAAGGACAGTGCATTAACCAAGCATCTGTTCGCTAGATCGACTAATAACCCATGTGCACACAAAAAATCTGCGCCTAACAAGTTAAAACTCACCTCCGCTACAACAAATGTCCATCTGTAGTTGCGGCCGTGGATGCAGAGGTGCAGGCTCTTTTCGCCAAAAGTGTCGATGGTGGAGCCGTTGGCTGCCACCGCTCCATTGCCCCGGGGGCCCATGGCCCGGTCTGCTTGGGAGGGCATGACAAAACTTAGTTGAGCTCCCGTGTCGATAAGGAACCGCTTGCCGGTGTGTCCGTCCGTCACATATAAAAGCTTGCTTTTTTCGCCGAGAACCGCCGCTGTTAACGGCTCTCGGCTTCGGCGTTTTCCGGAAATTGAGAATTTGCAGGGGGGGACGCATTTGTAAGCCTTCTCGGCGAAGCGGTGGTGGTAATAACAAACGTCGCTCCGTCTGTTGTCCTGTCTGCATGGGCGCCGGCGTCTGCCTGGGTCGCCACAGATGAGTCGATCGCGGGGGAACGCCTCTGGTCCATACTCGCGTCAGGGTCACCAGTGTAGAAGAGCTTGGAAGAACGAGGCGATGTGATATATAAACCAAAGTTTATTATCGGCTCCTCTAACAAGTCTCATCCTAGTGCAGCAGCAGAAGAAGGAAAAAGAGACCGAACAACTTCGGCTCTATGAACTTATACTTGCACATAACAAAAGACATGCATATCAAAAGCTGACATCCCTCATTATCTTAATCCCCCCATTGTCTTCGTACTCCTCCTCATGGCCCTGGGGGGTGAGGGCAGCTCCTCCGGTCTCCACCGCAGTGTCTGGGAAGGTCTTTGTTCTTCACTGGCGGTTGAGAGTCTTTGTCCTGTTCTGAGGTGTGAAGTCGCCTTACATATGTAATCACCAAACATTCTCACATGCTTCAACATATGTAGGTTATGGAATATATGATTAATATAGACCACAGTGTGTTTGTAGGTTTTAACTGTCTCAAATGTGTCAGCTGGTCACATAATTAGCCAAAAATTTTCCAAACAGTCAATGATCTGAAAAAAAGCACACTGCCTTTATCTCGTTTTTCTCTTAGAGAAACTCCCAAAAATGTTTTTGTTTTTTTTAACTCTTCCAGGTAAGTTTCCTATGTCAAGTCTTGAAAAAGCCCACCCACTGCCATCCTAAAGACCCACCCACTGCTCTATTATTGGCCTGCCTAGCTGTCCGTCATGTAGATGAAAGTGGGGGCTAAAGGTAACTTCCTAGCCCCTGGGCTATTAGCACACGAGCTAATATTGGTACTAGGATGCTGGCTGTAAGCGCAACTTATATTGTTATTTTCTTCAGATCTTAGTCACCCTAATAGCCATTCCTGTTACCACCTGGTTCATTCCGGCCCATCTCCGAATGGTTTCGTCGTAATTCGTGGCGGATCGGCACACCGCTGGTGTGCAGTGTTGCCAACTTGGCGACTTTCTCGCTAAATATGGCGACTTTTTTTGTCAAAATCAACTAGCGACAAATCTAGTGACACTTTCTGGTGTTGTTGGAGACTCTGATGTGAAAGCACTATTGTCTGCAGTTACTCTCCTCAGTAAGCAGCTGGTGCTACTGTGAGCCTCTCCCCATCCCAAAGCACTCACAGACGGTCAGTCTCACAGCCTTGTGCCGCAGTTAGCTGCAGTCAGAGAAGAGACCCACGCCACTCATGTCCAGACTGCAAATGAATTGTGCATGCACAACCCCCCTCCTCCCGCCAATCCCACCCTGTTTTACAGGAAGCCGTATTGGAGATGATACACAGGCATACTGCCTGTACTGTCCCAAGCCCGGATAAAGGAGGGTTGGACAGAGAGCTAGCAATTCCACCTCACATAAGTCATTTGATATTCTAACATTTAACAATGCAGGACAAAATCGATTTATGTAATGTGGGTCTAGACCAAGGGTTGGCAACCCACAGCCCCAGGGCCACATGCAGCCCTTCAGCCCCTATGCTGCGGCTCCCTGCAGTTATATTTCAAAGCACATGAAAATTAGTTAATTAATAAATTAATTAAGTTCACTTTAATTATTTTTATTATTGTTTATTGCAGTTGGATACATTCTCAACAGAAACGTATACTTTTATGAACGTAAATATTTTTTTTAAATTATTTATTATGTTGCCAACCATGCATGACTGTGTCACATCTGATGGCGGCTGCACATAGAGCCGCTCAGCCTCTCCGTCCTCCATCAGTGCATGTGAAGAAGCACGGACAGCAGCCGCTTCCTGCCACCCTCCATAAGACATGAACAAATCCAGAAAAGGTAAAATCACAGAGTGTACTTCTATGTGGACAGATTAATTTGTGTTCATGTATGGTTGTTGTAGAGGGAATTTCTGCACAAGAACACAAACAAGAAGAAAAACAAGCACCTCATTAGTGTCTACAGGTCCATAAAGTCTTAAATGTGATTTTCCTAAAATCAATGCCTTACTTATCCTTAAAAATGAGAAACAATCCTTGAATTCTTGCTCAATAACCTTAAAATAGCCTGCGCTATAAATGCTGGATTCACCAGACATGATTTCACCATTACAGCTCAATACTTCCTGAGTTATTAACAATAAAAGCCCTCTACAGCAATTCAGTTTTCAGAATGGTTGGTTATGGGCAGCGCGGTGGTGGACTTGTTTGCACTGCGCAAGTACAGCAACTCACCCTTGGCTGGGGGATCCTGGGTTCGATCCCAGCCCCCGACCAACAGTGATCTGTGTGGAGTTTGCATGTTCTCATGTCTGCGTGGGTTTACTCCGGGATTTCTCTGGCTTCCTCGCACATGCCAAAAAAAAAACAAAAAAACGTGCAAGTTAGGTTAATTGGCATCAAACTGGGGATTCTAAATTGTCCTTAGGTATGACTGTGAAGGTGAATAGTTGTCTGTCTCTCTGTGTTGGCCCTGTGATGGACTGGCGATCTGTCCAGGGTGTACCCTGCCTCTCGCCCAAAGATGCTGGGATAGGCTCCAGCACCCCCCCACCACCACCACCACCACCACCACCACCACCACCTGAAAAGGATTAAGTGGAAGAAGATGGATGGATGGATGGTTCTGTTATGTGCTTTTATTATGAAACACCATCAACCGAATATACAGTGGTGTGAAAAAGTGTTTGCCCCTTCCTGATTTGTCATTTCTTTGTATTATATGTTTGTCACACTTAAATGTTTCAGATCATCAATGTAATTTAAATATAAGATAAGATAAGATAAGCCTTTATTAGTCCCACAACGGGGAAATTCCAGGATTGCAACAGCACAGGGATAGCAACACTCAGAGCAACAATCAGAAGGCAAGAAAAAACAAGCAAGCAAGAGCAGCTAATATACATATGTACATATTACTATAAAATATATATATACACACACACACACACAGACACACAGTGCAGAGCATTGTAGCTGGATGGAATAAATATATGAATATATGAACACACAGTGCAGAGCATTGTAGCTAGATGGAATAAATATGTAAATATATAAACACCCACAGTATGGAGCATTGCAGCTAGGTGGAATAAATATGCAAGTATATAAACACACACAGTGCGGAGCAATGTAGCTAGATGGAATAATATGTAGATATATAAAAACACAGTGCGGAGCATTGTAGCTAGATGGAATAAATATATAGATATATAAATATAAACACACCCAGTGCAGAGCATTGTAGCTAGATGGAATAAATATGTAAATATATAAACACACACAGTGCAGAGCATTGTTGCTAGGTGGGATGAAACAGCATAACCGTCTATTTAGTTATCCTACATGGTATGATTATGTGCCCATACATATTCTCACCCTCCATAGCGACCGGTATGTTCCTAGTTGTATGCCGGAGAGGACCATTGTGTAAGTCTATTGCATCTTTTGCATTCAAAAAAAAAAAAAAAAAAAAAAAACTATTAGTTTGTTACGTCTTTTTGCTATCTCTGCGAGCAGCCCTGCTTAGGTTGTACAGTCTGACAGCCGTTGGTAGGAAGGACCTACGAAACCTCTCGGTTGTGCACCTGGGATGATGTAGTCTGCTGCTAAATGAGCTCCTCAGTGCATCCAGTATGTCCTGCATAGGGTGGAACTCGGACTCCAGCAGAGATGACAGTTTAGCCACCGTCCTTCTCTCTCCTATCTCCTCCATCGGATCAAGGCGTTGCCCCAGGACAGAGCTAGCTTTCTTAATCAGTTTGTTCAGTCTCTTCCTATCGGCTGCAGTAATGCCACTGCCCCAGCAGACCACTCCAAAAGTGATGGCTGATGCCACCACCGTGTCATAGAATGACTTCAGCAGCGCCCCTTGTACACCAAAAGACCTGAGTCTCCTCAGCAGGAACAGCCTGCGCTGTCCCTTCTTGTAGAGTGCGTCAGTATTGTGTGACCAGTCTAGTTTATTGTTCAGATGAATACCCAGGTACTTGTAGGATGTCACCATCTCGATGTCTGTTCCCTGTATATTTACTGGTGCTGTGAGGGGCTGCCCATGCCTGCGGCAGTCCACCACCAGCTCCTTAGTTTTCCTCGCGTTGATCTGGAGGCAGTTCCAATGGCACCAGTCCACAAAGTCCTGGATAAGCCCTCTGTACTCAGCTTCATCTCCGCTGGAGATGAGACCAACGATCGCAGAGTCATCAGAGAACTTCTGTAGATGGCAATGTGTTGTGTTGTGTGAGAAGTCCGCAGTATAAAGAGTGAACAAGAAGGGAGCCAGCACCGTTCCCTGGGGGGCCCCCGTGCTACTGATGATCGTGTCGGAAACACAGTCCCGGGTTCTCACAAACTGAGGCCGGTTCGTGAGGTAGTCCAGGATCCATGATGACAGGTGCTGGTCCACCCCTGCGCGCAGCAGCTTGTCCTTCAGGATCATCGGTTGGATGGTGTTGAAAGCACTGGAGAAGTCAAAGAACATGATCCTCACCATATTCCCGGGCTTCTCCAGGTGGGACAGAGAACGGTGAAGGAGGAAGATCACCGCATCCTCCACCCCAATGCCATGCTGGTAGGCGAACTGGAGTGGATCCATCGCTGGTTCCACCAGGGGGCGGAGATGAGCAAGGAGCAGTCTCTCCAGGGTCTTCATCAAGTGGGACGTCAAGGCCACCGGTCTGAAGCTGTTCAGGTCTTTGGGGTGGGAAGTTTTTGGTACAGGTACCACACAAGATGTTTTCCACAGCTGTGGTACCCTCCCCAGTTTCAGGCTCATGTTGAAGATATACGTCACAATCCCACACAGCTGGTCTGCACAGGACTTGAGGAGCTTTGCGCTGATGCCGTCCGGTCCCGACGCCTTCCTCGCCTTGATCTTCCTCAGCTCCGTCCTCACCTGGGTCTTGGTCAGGGTCAGGATGGGGGGCTGTGTGTTGGGAGTGGGGGGGGTGTCGGTGGAGTGGGGAGTGGGTAGCAGGACTTGATTTCTTAGAGGCAGCAGTGGTTGTTGTGCAGACAGGGGGGAGGGCGGTTGGTCAAATCTATTGAAAAACAGATTCAGGTTGTTCGCCCACTCCCTGCCCCCCGTGGCCTGGGGGGAGGTATTCTGGAGCCCCGAGATGGTTTTGAGGTTTCTCCAGACCCCGCTGATGTCGCTCTGTTGCAGCTTGTCCTCCATCTTCTTCCTGAAGCTGTCCTTGCCTTCTCTGATCTTTCTCCTCAGCTCCCTCTGTACGGACTTCAGCATCTCCCTGTTCCCCGACCTGAAGATCCTCTTCTTCTCTCTCAGAAGTGTTTTTATCTCAGGGTTGATCCAGGGTTTGTTGTTTGAGTGACGCCGTATGGTCTTGGTGGGAACGGATTTGTCCACACAGAAGCTGAGGTAGCCCGTGAAGGTGTGAATGAGGCCATCGATGTCCTCACCATGTGGATCGCAGAGCTGCTTCCAGGCAGTGGCTTCAAAACAGTCCTTTAGAGTGTCCATTGTCTCCTCAGACCATAACTCCACAGTGTGCATGGCCGGAGGTTGTCTGTGCACTAGGGGTTTGTACACCGGTCGGAGATGAACCAAGTTGTGATCCGATCTCCCAAGTGGGGGGAGTTGTGATGAGGTGTACGCCTCCTTAGTGTTTGCGTAGAACAAATCCAGTGTTTTATTGTCTCTAGTGTGGCATGTGACATACTGGGTGAAAGTGGGCAGAATGGGAGACAGTGAAACGTGGTTGAAATCGCCTGAGATGAGGAGAAGAGCATCTGGGTGTTCTGTCTGCAGCCTGCTGGTTACTGAATGGATGACGTCACGCGCTGTCCCAGCGTTCGCCGTCGGATTTGCATAAACAACAATGCAGATCACGTGTGAGTGTTCTCTCGGGAGATATGTAGGCCTCATGCTAACAGCTAGCAACTCAATGTCTTTGCTGCAGTGTTGTTGTTTAACAGTGATATGTCCCGGTCTGCACCAGTTGTTGTTAACATACATGATCACTCCACCGCCCCTAGTTTTGCCACTCTCTGGTGTTCGGTCAGCTCGTATCGTGTGAAAACCCTCCAGCTCAATGTTAGCATCTGCTGCTAGTTCAGTTAGCCACGTCTCAGTAAACAAAAGGAGAGAGCACTCCCGGTAAGTGCTATCATAACGGGAGATAGCCGCTAGCTCATCTAACTTTCCCAGTATCGACCGTACATTTCCCATGACAACAGATGGAAGGGAGGGTCTGTACCTTATATTTTTTGTCCTCCGCCTTACTCCAGCCCGGCAGAGTATTATATGTCTAATAATATTAGACAAAGATAACACAAGTAAACACAAAGTACAGTTTTTAAATGAAGGCGTTTATTATTAAGGGTAAAAAAAAAAATCCAAACCTACATGGCCCTGTGTGAAAAAGTGATTGCCCCCTCCCCCCACATAAATTAACTGTGGTTAATCACATCTTTGGAAAGCTGAGTTCAATTTCTCTAGCCACACCCAGGCCTGATTACTGCCACATCTGTTCTCAATCAAGAAATCACTTAAATAGGACCTGCCTGACAAAGTGAAGTAGACCAAAAGAGCCTCAAAAGCTAGACATCATGCTGCAATCCAAAGAAATTCAGGAACAAATGAGAAGCAAAGTAATTGAGATCTATCAGTCTGGGAAAGGTTATAAAGCCATTTCTAAAGCTTTGGGACTCCAACGAACCACAGTGAGAGCCATTATCCACAAATGGCGAAAACATGGAACAGTGATGAGCCTCCCCAGGAGTGGCCGGCCGACCAAAATTACCCCAAGAGCGCAGTGACAACTCATCCAAGAGGTCACAAAAGACCCCACAACAACATCCAAAGAACAACAGGCCTCATTTGCCTCAGTTAAGGCCAGTGTTCATGACTCCACCGTAAGAAAGAGACTGGGCAAAAATGGTCTGCATGGGAGAGTTCCAAGATGAAAACCACTGCTGAGCAAAAAGAACATAAAGGCTCAGCTCAGTTTTGTCAGAAAACATCTTGGTGAGCCCCAAGACTTTTGGGAAAATATTCTGTGGACTGATGAGACAAAAGTTGAACTTTTTGGAAGGTGTGTGTCCCATTACACCCAGCGTAAAAGTAACACAGCATTTCAGAAAAGGAACATCATACCAACAGTAAAATATGGTGGTAGTAATGTGGTGATCTGGGGCTGTTTTGCTGCTTCAGGACCTGGAAGACTTGCTGTGGTAAATGGAAGCGTGAATTCTGCTGTCTACCAAAAAATTCTGAAGGAGAATGTCCGGCCATCTGTTCGTGACCTCAAGCTGAAGCGCACTTGGGTTCTGCAGCAGGACGATGATCCAAAATACACCAGCAAGTCCACCTCTGAATGACTTAAGAGAAACCAAATGAAGACTTTGGAGTGGCCTAGTCAAAGTCCTGACCTGAATCCAACTGAGATGCTGTGGCATGACCTTAAAAAGGCAGTTCATGTTCAACAACCCTCTAATGTGGCTGAATTACAACAATTCTACAACAATTCTGGCCCAACCAGTTATTAGGTTTAGGGGGCAATTGCTTTTTCACATAGGGCCATGTAGGTTTGGATTTCTTTTCCCTTTTTTCCCTTAATAACACCTTCATTTAAAAACTGCATTTTGTGTTTACTTGTGTTATCTTTGTCTAATATTTAAATGTGTTTGATGATCTGAAACATTTAAGTATGACATACAAAAATGTCACAAGCCTCCCCGTGCGCTTTTACGCAGCGCACAGAGGAGTGAAGAGGAAAGACGGATTTACGTGCAGGGTTGCACCACAAGCAAATTTATTAACAGAAAAAGCAAACAGTTCCAAAATAGCAACATACAGAAAAGGGAGCAGGGCACACTAAAGGGCTCACACGCCAAGCAGGCAGCGGGCAGACCACAGTGTGCAGTGGCCACAACAACAAACAGTTCAAAACACAAAAACTGATACACAAAAAGGAGACAAATGTCCACTTACGGCTCACATGCAACATGCAGCAGGCAGACCACAGTGGACCGTGGCCAAACGTTCCTCAGTGACAAACACCCACATACGGCGATTCACGCCCATATGATTCTGCACAATGGTCCAGCGATGCTTGACTGGCAAAGGCCACCTAAGTACAAGCATTGCTGGCTCCACCAATTGGGCACACCTGGGTGAGGAGGAAACAGCTGGCTGTCAAGAGAGAGGGGGTGTGGTTGTACCGGCGAGTGCTAGACAACGCCCACACGAATATAGGTCGAGGAGGTTGCCTAACAGCTGCCGGCCAGAGTGGTGGCTACAGGGACAGAAAAGAAAAGGACATAAAAACAACAAGAACTCAAAAGATAACACGATACATAAATAATCCGATGCCTGAGCCACAGAGAACGGTCAAAACTGAGCCTACAGGACAGCACCGGCTCGGTTCGTGACACAAAAAAATGAGAAATCATGAAGGGGCAAACACTTTTTCACACCACTGTACTGGCCTGAAATCAGCAGCATACAGCTGACAGTAAATGTAATTCAAATGAGTGAAAAGAGAAGAAAGAAGATTCTTTGACAGTTTGTTACCTTTTGGTGACACATGGGGAGTGCATAATTGTATAGCATCTTAGACAAGAACAAAAAGCAGAGTTTCCCTGGGTGATAACAGGGAGGTGTGAAGGTTGAATGCAGTGTGATCTTTTGTGTGTTAGAAACTTCTAGAAGGATGTTAAAGGATTAAGGAAGTGAATGCAATGTGACCTTTTGTGTGTTAGAAGCTTCTAGAAGAATGCCATGCTTTTTAAGAGGAGAGTCTCTGCTGAGTATTCATTCTGTTTATGCTTCTTGTGTGAGACGTGTAATAAAATGTCTGAGTCAAATCCGCCTCGTTATTTACACGCTCCACAACCTGATGTTTTAATGGGGTTTTGGACATTGAATTATAAGTGCAGACTGTCTACCAGTGTCACAGTTTTTTTTTTTTTTTTTAATTAAATCTAATACTTAGCTGAACGGAAAAAGGTTTTTTTTTTTTTTTACTTTTTTCCTACTCTGCTGTAATTACTTGTAATTGGCTTAACTTGCATCAAATGATTTTTAAAGTTATATTATTTAGACAGTTGTTTAGAATTCTTTTTGTTTTATTCCAAAATAAACAAGAATATCAGACAACCAATTCTTCTCTTAGGCCTCCATCGGTCAGGGTTGACCATGGGTGAAGCATTTTAATTCTGGTTGTCTGCTCACCTGGAACAGTGTTGTCTGTGGCTAAATAGACCAATGTGGGAGTGTCAGTCTCTATCGCAAAGGTCGCACCTGTGTGTAGTCTCTGGTCTGTTGGAGCTGCTGCTTTCCTTCTTGCGTGCTCGTTTTTCTGCAGCAGCTGTCATCATTTTCTCCTCACCTGATTTCAGGTGTTGCTTCAGGGTCCCTTTCCACTTTGCACAGTCACCTGCTAGGCTCTCCCAGGTCTCTTTGTTGATGTTGGTGACCTTCATGTCTTTCTTAACGACATCTTTGTGCCAGAGCTGGAGGCGACCAGTGGATCTCCTCCCAGATGCCAGTTCTCCATACAGGATGTCCTTTGGGATGCGCCCATCGTCCATGCGGTAGACATGGCCTAGCCAGCGCAGCCTGCACTGTCTGAGGAGAGTAAACATGCTGGGAAGTCCCGCGCGATTCAAAACATCTGCGTTGGTTACCCTGTCCTGCCAGGATATGCCCAGGATGTGGCGGATGCTTCACAGATGGAAGGTGTTGAGTTGCTTCTCCTGTCTGGCATATGTTGTCCATGATTCACTGCCATACAGCAGTGTGCTGATGACACAGGCATCATACACTGCCATCTTAGTCTTCACCGACAGCTTGGGGTTTGTCCACACTGGTTGTGAGGTGAGCGAGTGTTGTAGCTGCCTTCCCGATTCTCCTGTCTATTTCTGTGTCAAGGGAGAGGTTGTCTGTTATGGTAGAGCCAAGGTAGGTGAAGTGGTGGATGCCGTTGAGTTCATAGTCATCGATGGTGATGGCAGGTGGTGATTCAGTGTCTTGCCCCAGGACATTGGTCTTTTTCAGGCTAATGGTGAGTCCAAAATCCTTGCAGGCCTGTGAGAAGTGGTCCATCAGTGTCTGCAGCTCCTGTTGGGTGTGTGTTGCAATTGCTGTGTCGTCAGCAAACAGCATGTCTCTGATGAGCGTTTCACAAACCTTCGTCTTGGATCTGAGGCTGGCAAAGTTGAACAGCCTGCCATCTGACCTGGTGAGTAGGTAAATTCCTTCAGTTGCAGTGACAAAGGCATACTTTAGAAGAATGGCAAAGAATAGTCCAAAGAGTGTGAGAGCAAGGACGCAGCCTTGTTTGACACCACTGCAGATGCTGAAGGGGTTGGAGGAACTCCAGTTGAACTGCACAGTCCCCTTCATGTCTGAGTGAAAAGACTCAATCATGCTCTGTAGCTTTGGTGGGCAGCCTATCTTTGGGAGAATCTTGAACAGGCTGTCTCTGCTGATGAGGTTGAACGCCTTGGTGAGATCTATGAAGGTGACATACAGGGGCATCTTCTTTTCTCTGCACTTCTCCTGGAGTTGGCAAAGGGAGAAGACCATGCCTACTGTTGATCTTTTGGCATGAAAGCCACACTGCGACTCTGGGTAGACGCGTTCTGCCAGCTTCTGGAGGCAGTTCAAAATGACTCGAGCAGACTTTGCTAATGATGCTGAGTAGAGAGATGCCTCTATAGTTGTTGCAGTCACTTTGTTTTCCCTTGTTCTTATAGAGGGTGATGATCTTGGCGTACCTCATGTCCTGTGGTAAAGCCGCTTCTTGCCAGCACTGACAGAGGACTTCATGCAATGGGAGAAGGAGGATAGTCTTGCAGTGTTTGATCAGGGCCAGGGGAATCCCATCAGTGCCTGGGGCTTTGCCTAAGGCCAAGCTGTCGATGGCCTTCCTGAGTTCCTCTATGGTTGGCTCTACATCCAGCTCCTCTATGATTGGCATACACTCGATGGCATCAAGAGCTGTGGGGGACACTGTGTGACACATCATTGTCCAAACGTTCCAACATTCCACTTTCAAAGCTGGTTTCTTTTGTTGTTTTGTTTTGTTTCCTGGTGCAACGATTGTCGTCTGCTGTTTGGGCGTTTCCAAATCCCCATGCACCCAATGAGGATGGCAGACTGTGGTGGGACAAACCCTTACTGGCTGGGGGATGCTTAGCTTGAGGTGGGTGGTAGTTGTCCAGTGAGATCCAAGGATCCCTCCTACCATCAGGAACAACCCCTGGCACCAAGCTCTACGCCAATCGAGCAATAACTTATAATCGGTAACTGTTGTTCCCCGTGTTGTGTCGACACTGCAAGTGAAGCTGGAGTGACCTCTCCAGGGTGTAGGGTGTGAGTTTGTGTTGGTGAGTGTTGCTGGATGCTAGCCTGGGCAATGTGATATGGAGGACAGGCTGTTGCCCATGTAGCATGTCCCCCCTCTACACGTCGCTGATGGATCCAAAGGAACAGCAAGACTGTTACAGTTTGGCACAAGCACCATCGCAGGAGCTGCCAGAATGAAGTTTAAATCAATGACAGACTGCCTCAGGGGCTCTGACTCCAGATTTAACCTCAGGGTTGACTCCTGAATCCTTTCCCATGACCGGGTATGCCGCAAGGCAGCAGAGGTTTGAAATCAGGGTTTTCCTTCCCCTAGATGGACTACCCTCCCAGGTTGTCGAGCCCCATCTACCCGAAGCATCTGGTTTGAAGGCGCAGTCAGGCACAGTCAGTAGAAGCAGTTCCGCCAGGCTTAGAAGCTAAGCCACATAAGCAGGCCAGGCGTTAGACTTGGTTGTCAGAGGCTATTTGAGACACACGCCATAAGGAGCATTTTTTTGAGTGCTGGGAGCTTATCCCCAGCACCACTCCTGGCAATGACAACCTTGGAACTCGACAACAAACAGACAACCAATTCATCATCATCATCATCATCATCATCATCATCATCATCATCATCATCATAGCAGTCTGTCGGGGGCGACAATGACTGTTTCATTTAGGTCTGATCAGATTCCTCCACGCAGCTCTGTCCTTCGCTCTCCACTGTTAGGAACTCCTGACCCTGTTAACCCGGGCGATGTCCAAGCCAGTATGAGTTGCTTTCTGACTGACCATTTCATGAAATTGCTTGGCAAGTATTTGAGTACCACTAGCTTTTGCTGGACTAGCGGCACATTCTTGACAGATAGAGGTATTATCAGTGGCAAGGACAGGCCAAGACAAACTGACTCCAGTATCTGTTGCAGTGACTGACCAGATGATAGGTTTGTTTATTTCTGCTCTTTGTGAAGTGTATGTCACGATGCACTGACTGGCAAAAGTCCACCACAGACCTTGCGACAGATGTGCTTATCTGTCAGGACGTCCAGTCTAACTAATCTACTATAGTTGTCAAATAGAGAGTCTGGAGAACAGGTGAAGGATAAAGATTTATACTATATTAATAGATCTGAATAAGGAGCATTATGAAGAAACATATAAAGGATGAAAAGTAGCTTCTTCTAAAAACTTTTGTCTCTAATTTATTAAAATATCAGGCACTAAAGCTGTGTGACCACTGTTTGAAGTAGGAGATGGATGATTTTTTTTTTTTTCAGATTTAAACAATTTATGAATGTGCTGGTAATTACAAAACTACAAAAATTACAGTCAGTTATTCAAAAATTTATTTTTCACCACAAGACAATTTGTAATATATTTCTAATACTTTTATTTCATGAATGAAGCTATACAGTATATAACACATACATATATATAACCTACACCCTTTCGGTTGTTCTTTTGTGTGTTCTTATTGTATTTTATGTGTTTATTAATATTATTATTACCGAATAAAAATAAATTCATTCATTCATTCATTCATTCATATAAAGCTTGACAGTTTTTTCCACTGTTGTAGTAGCAATTCATAAATGCCACATAATATTCAGAGCTATGTACAGTATATACAAAAACTTTATAAGCAGCATAATCTTTATTTTAAAGGTCAAATTGCCATTGCATCCCTCAGCCACTTCTATTTTAGTTAGAGACGGGCAAAACGGCTCTTCAGCTGGCAAAGGTTGCAGACCCCTGGGCTAGATAAAGCATTAAAGTCATGATGTTATTTTGAGAAATGATGGCCTATTTAAATGGCAAAAATCTATTTATTTTTTTAACCTTTATTTTACCAGGGATAAAACCAACTGAGGTAAGGACCTCTTTTACAGTGGTACCCTGGCCAAGATGGCAGTGTTGTGTTTGAATAAGGAAGGAGTCAGAATCACGTTCATGCGGGAACCAACAACACCAACACTTTATTATAGGACACAGAACTATTTATATACAAGGGCCATGCCTGCCTGACGTCACGCCAGGGGCAGGTATGGCAGCACACACACAAGCCACACTCACGACACCACACTTCCCCTCCCCCTTACAAAAATGCAAAACCACACACACGATTAAGACCCTCCCCAATTTAGGACCCGAATCATGTACTAAGAGAACAGGGGAATAATTAACTGTAATAAAATAGCCTACCACATTCACACAAAACAACTAAAATTAGGCCAAGTCTCTTAAAAAACATAAAATAATCCCATAACACACCAAATACATACTCTCACGCACACCAGCACTATATACATATATTTACATTAAAGTTTCTCAAGTCACACCTATGTCCATTGACAGCCAGTGGTAGAATCAGTCCGGGGGCCCTGGGCAGCCCCATGACATGTGCGCCCCTGGCCGCCGTCTGCCTCCGGGATCAAAAACCACCTCGTTGGTGATACCGTCCCTCTTCGCCACTGACTGCCTTACTGCTCGGGCCCCACGATGCTGCTGTCCGGCACGCCATCCATCTGAGCATGTCAGTCCACCCCGACCGCTTTCAGCACCACCGTCATGGCCACAAACACTCCGGCCCCCTGTGGCAAAACTCCGGGGAGACCTGAAGCCCACTCGTTGGCTCCGCTTGCTGACTAGGGCACCTTGCCACTGCTCCCAGCACCCTCGTCCCAGGCGCTCCATTGTGCTGTTTCCACGCCCAGCCGTAGCTGCTCTCTGTTGTGGCTCACAGCATCGTCTTCGCGGGCGTCGTTCTCTGACTCAGGCACCTCACTGCTGCTCCCAGCACCCTCGTTCCAGGCGCTCCGCTGCGCTGTCTCCATGCCCGGTTGTAGCTGTTCTCCCTCGGGGCTCTCAGCATTACTCCCATCTGCACCACTGTCCGAACCAGGTGCAACATCGCTGCCCTCAGCACCCTCGTCCCAGGCACTCCGCTGCATCGTCTCTGCGCCCAACTATCGCTGCTGTTCCCCGGGGCCCTCAGCCACCATGGCCCCGCTCTCCTGCTGCCTTGCCTCCAGCTGCGGGGATGACTCCTGCTGCTCACCCTCTCCGCTGTCGTCACACACTGTGCCGTCCAACTCATCAGCGCACCTGTCCTCCACCTTCCTGCACTTCACGGCTGGCCCACCATCCTCAGTGACCGGGGACTCCCCCTCTCGCAGTCCTGGTCCCACCTCGAAGTCTAGTCGGCAGCCTGGAGCTCTCTTTCAGCACGCAGTTAGCTTTGCTGTTAGCCTGCCCATAGATAGCAAATGGACCATTAGCTTCCCCAAGCTAAATAGCCAAGCCTCCCTTGGTGCCAAAACTCCCGCCACCCACAGCTTTGTGGTGTTCGTCTGCATGGCGAAAAATTCGGCCAGCCACTCAACAGCATCCTCATTTTCCTCTAAACTAGACTGGTCGCACCGACGCACTCTACAAGAAGGGACAGCGCAGGCTGTTCCTACTGAGGAGGCTCAGGTCTTTTGGTGTTCGAGGGGTGCTGCTGAAGACATTTTACGACACGGTGGTGGCATCAGCCATCCACTTTTGGAGTGGTCTGCTGGGGCAACGGCATTACAGCAGCCGATAGGAAGAGACTGAACAAACTGATCAAGAAAGCTAGATCTGTCCTGGGGAAACGCCTTGACCCAGTGGAGGAGATAGGAGAGAGAAGGATGGTGGCTAAACTGTCATCTCTGCTGGAGTCCGAGTCCCATCCTATGCAGGACATACTGAATGCACTGAAGAGCTCATTTAGCAGCAGACTACATCATCCTAGGTGTGGAACCGAGAGGTTTCGCAGGTCCTTCCTACCTACGGCTGTCAGACTGTATAACCTAAGCAGGGCTGCTCGTAGAGATAGCAAAAAAACGTGACGACCTAATAGTATTAAATGCAAAAGACGCAACAGACTCACACAAATGGTCCCCTCCAGTATACAACTAGGACAATATCAGGCGCTACAGAGGGTGACAATATGTATGGGTACATATTCATACTATTATGGCGCATATTTAGGGCGCATATATGGCATTCATATTCACCCACATATACCTAGTAGGCATGACGGTGCATATTCTGGAAGCTTCACGTCTCAATGGCCAAAGAGGACCTGACCCTGCAGAGACCTACGAGAGGTGTGAAGTTGGTCTTTTAGGAGACGGGAAGTGGGAGAGAATGTCCCAGCAGGAGCCCCGGAGGCTAGAAGGATGAGAGAGACAGTGGAGACGCCAAGGAGCCTCGGGGGCTGTATGTTTACTCAAGGACTGTGGGTTGGGGGGGTGTAATTTGATGTTGGGGTATAAGAACTGTGAAGGATGATTGTTCTGCCTCTTTTCTGAGATTCTGTTCTTGTTGGAGAATGTGACCTCTCAATAAACCAACCCTGAGAAATAAACTCAGTCTCGTTTGTGAAAGGCGTCCTCTACACTATGTAGGGTAACTAAGTAGACGGTTATGCTGTTTATTCCATCTTGCTACAATGCTCCGCACTTTGTATATATATTTATATATTTATGTGTACGTACTGTATGTATATTCACTGCTTTTATTTTTATTTTTATTATCTTCTTAATTATTGCTCTGAGTGTTGCTATCCCTGTGCTGTTGCAATCCTGGAATTTCCCCATTGTGGGACTTATAAAAGCTTATCTTATCTTATCTTATCTTATCTTATCTTATCTATCCCAGCGTAACGAGAATTCTTCTGCCCTCCGCGCCAAGATGGTGGGCCAGAAGCGCTCGTTGTCTTCTCCCCTTGAGCCCGCTCAGGCCCAGCGCCCCCATGTAATCCTCGAACGCTGCCCGCCACTTTGGCCACAGGACCACCGGCTCGCCCGTGTACTCCAGAAACAGAATTAATGGTTGAGGTAGCCCATACGCTGCCATAATTATCCTTGTCGTCAAACTGTTATGTATGAATAAGGAAGGAGTCAGAGTCATGTTCATGCGGGAACCAACAACACCAAAGCTTTATTATAGGACACAGAATTATTTATATACAAGGGGCTGTGCCCGCCTGACATCATGCCAGGGGCGGGTACGGCAGCACACACACAAGCCACACTCACGACACCACAGGCAGCACTTATAAAAACAATCAGTTACAATATTTAACCTTTAAACATTAAACAAAAAAAATAAAACAAACCAAGAATCAACGGAAAAAAGTTAATTTGTAGTTCTAAACATATTTAGGGTGTTTTTTTACTTACTTTTTGTCTCTTCCATGGCATTATTCTTCTCTCCTACAACGTCCATTACAATTACATGCAAATGACCAATTATGCAGATTAGGTGATGATGCCATCTAGTGACTTCTAGCAACTTTCAGGACAGCCAATAGCTACCTTCTTTACTGAGGAGTTGGCAACACTGCACACCGGTCACTGCAATGGCCCGGAAACAGGGCTACTGGCCAGTGTTATGCTGAGAACTCCCCCGAATGCAATTCTCAGCAGGCAGGGGAGTTCTTGGCATAACACCAGTACAAGCAATCCGCCATGGAATCACGAAGAAACCACTGAGAGATGGGCTATAGTGATGCGAGGCACACTGCCGAACCAGGTGATTAAAGGGATGCTCAGGCAGGTTCATTTTGTCTTCTTTCTAATTATTAGCCTTTTGTTTTCTTATTAAAGACAAGGATAGAAAGGAGATGTTTTTTACCTTTACATGTTTCGACTGTCCACTGCAGTCTTCATCAGAAGTGCCAGATGATTGCTGCAAAGTGTCATTTATCAGCTGCCTTTCCTAGGCGAGGCCAGCCCAGCAGAACTGTTAGATCCACTGAGCTGACCCCATCTTCCACCTTTAGATGGTCTCTGGAGAATGTTGTCCCAGGTGTGGGAAAACATAAATGCTCCCTCATCCCGATTCATGCTGTCTTTTCTCCGCTTCCTGACTTCTATGGCCTCCTTGATCCAACGTTTGTCTCTGTTTCTTTCCGATCCAATGATTTTGACGTTGTCCCAGTCCATGATGTGATTATTTCTTTTGCAATGATCTGATATTGCTGATTTTAATATTGCTTCTTCTGCCTTTTCGTTTTGTGCTCTTGTGAGCCGTCCTTGTGTTTCCTTCTCACATTTCTTCTGGTGTTCTTTTTTCCTTGTGGAGAATGATCTTCCTGTTTCTCCGATATAGGTCTTGTTACATGATCCGCATGATATTTCATATACTGGATTACTTTGCATTTTTTGCCTTATTCTATTTTGTCCTTGGGGTGTACTAATAACTGAATTTTTGTGTGTGGTTTTACCGCTGTGTTAATTTTGTGTTGTTTCATGATTCTTTGAATTGGTTCTGTTATCCCTTGGGTGTATGGTATGGTTATAATGTCCTTGTTTTCGAGTTTGGCTTTTGGTTTGTGTCTTGTTTTCTGTTTGTTTTCTTTGTTTTTGACTTGCTGTTTCCCTTCATTTATGGCCCATATCGGATATTGGCAGCGTGTGAGTGCATGTCTTATGTGGTTTTTCTCCTCCTGTCTGTCTTCTTGATCTGTGATGATGGTGGTCCATTCGTATAGTATCCTGACAACTGATAGTTTGTGTGCTGTGGGGTGTTCTGATGTCCATAGTAGGCACTGATCCGTGTGGGTTGGTTTCCTTTAGACTGAGATTTTTATACTGCCATCATCATTGTGGTGGATTTTCATGTCCAGAAAGGCTATGGTTGTGGAGCGTGTAAATAATGAGGCGGATTTGGTTCAGGCGGTTTATTACACGACTCACACAAGGAGCATAGACAGAATGGCATACAAGTAGGAACTCTTCCCTTAAATAACATGACATCCTTCTAGACTCTTCTCACACACAAAAGATAATCTCCTTCTAGACTCTTCTCACACACAAAAGATAATCTCCCCGTCCGACTGCAGTCAGTCCATTCATCCTTGACACCTCCCTGTTATCTTACTAGGGCATCTAGAAACTTCTCACACACAAAAGGTTAACTTCGCGTCCTTTGTTCCTGTCTAAGGTGGTAAACCATTAAGCACTCCCCAGGTTGCCACATGGTACCATTTTCTTCCTCTTCATGTGTGAATTTTATGTTTCACGTGCTGTCCATGTTGTTCAGATGGTCTGTGAGTTCTTGTGTGTGTCCTTTTTTTTATTTTCTCCAATATGTCGTTCACGTATGTCTTCCAGAGGGTGGGTTTGCATTGTATGGGTGCTGTGTTGGTGGCTTTATTTTCCAGATCCTCCATGAAAAAGCTGCTCATGATGGTTGATAGTTGGTCTCCCATTTGAAATCCTCCTTTTTGTCTGAAGATTCTTTCTTTATATTGAAAGTAGGTGGATTTTGCAATAAACTGTAATAATCCAGATATGTTGTCAACTGTGAGATTTGTGCGTCTTTTAAGGGTTCTGTCATTCTTGAGGTATTCTTGCATGATGTGTAGTGTGACATCAACAGGGGTCTTTGTGAATAGCAAAATTACATCATGTGAAATGAGGATCTCGTCTGATTGTATTTTCATATTTTTGAGTTTTTGTGCCAGTTATTTTGAGTTTTTGCAGTAGTATTCTAATAGTCCAAAGAGGGGTTTGATGATTTCAACCAGGGCTTTTGATAAGTTGTATGTGACTGATCCAATGCTGTCTATTATTGGTTATAGTGGAATGTCCTTCTTATGTATTTTAGGGGTTCCACAGATCCAGGGGCCGATGCTGGCTGTGGGTATCAGGTGTTCGTATGCATTCTTTGCTGGGTTTTTTTTATTTCTAATAATGGTTTGAGAAGGGCTTTTAGCATTTTTTTCTTTTCTTCTGTGGGGTTTGTTTATATAATTTCATATGTGCTGCTGTCTGCCAACATGGTTTCCATCTGTTTTTCACATGTTTCTGTGTCCATTGCAAAAGAACTGGAATAAGAACTGATAAGTACCATTTTCTTCCTCTTCATGTGGAAATTTTATGTTCCCCGTGCTGTCTGTGTTGTTCAGATGGTCTGTGAGTTCTTGTGTGTGTGTCCTTTTTTATTTAATGGTACTTCCCTTACTGGACATGAAAATCCACCACAATGATGATGGCAGTATAAAAATCTCAGTCTAAAGGAAGCCAACCCACACGGATCAGTGCCTACTATGGACATCAAAACACCCCACAGCACACAAATTATCAGTTGTCAGGACACTATTCAAACGGGCCACCATCATCGTAGACCAAGAAGACAGACAAGAGAAGGAGAAAAACCACATAAGACATGCACTCACACACAGCCAATATCCGATATGGGCCATAAATAAAGGGAAACAGCAAGTCAAAAACAAAGAAAACAAACAGAAAACGAGACACACACCAGAAGCCAAAATCAAAAACAAGGACATCATAACCATACCATACATCCGAGGGGTAACAGAACCCATTCAAAGGATCATGAAACAACACAAAATTAACACAGCGGTAAAACCACACACACACACAAAAAATCAGTTATTAGTACACCCCAAGGACAAAATAGAACAAGGCAAAAAAATGCAATGTAATATATGAAATATCATGCAGATCATGTAACAAGACCTACATCAGAGAAACAGGAAGATTATTCTCCACAAGGAGAAAAGAACACCAGAAGGAATGTGAGAAGGAAATGCAAGGACGGCTCACAAGAGCACAAAAAGAAAAGGCAGAAGAAGCAATATTAAAATCAGCGATATCAGATCACTGCAAAAGAAATAATCACATCATGGACTGGGACAACTTCAAAATCATTGGATCGGAAAGTAACAGACACAAACGTTGGATCAAGGAGGCCATAGAAGTCAGGAAGCGGAGAAAAGACAGCATGAATCGGGATGAGGGGGCATTTATGCTTTCCCACACCTGGGACAACATTCTCCAGAGATCATCGGACGGCAGAAGACAGGGCCAGCCCAGTGGATCTAACAGTTCTGCTGGGCTGGCCCCGCCTAGGAAAGGCAGCTGATAAATGACACTTCGCAGCAATCAGCTGGCACTTCTGATGAAGACTGCAGTGGACAGTCGAAACATGTAAAGGTAAAAACATCTCCTTTCTATCCTTGTCTTTAATAAGAAAACAAAAGGCTAATAATTAGAAAGAAGACAAAATGAACCTACTTAAGCATCCCTTTAATCACCTGGTTCGGTGGTGTGCCTCGCATCACTACAGCCCATCTCTCAGTGGTTTTGTTGTGATTCCACGGCGAATCGCTAGTACTGTGGAGATGTGTGGAAGGACGAGGCTGAGTTTATTTCTCAAGACCAGTTTTATTCACAATCACATTCTCCAACATTCAAAAGCAGAAAGAGGAAGGAATCCCCCACATTCTGTCCCTTAAATACCCCAGGAACATCAAAGCACACATTCACATTGTCTTTTAATCCCAAATCACAATGCATCCCCCACCAGGTCTCCTCGTCTCCATCTAAAGTCCTGGTGGTCAGGAAATCCCTCACGGCTGTCTCTTCGCCTACAAAAGGCCAGACTTCACATCCTCCTGTTACCCCTAGGAGGCTCAGTCCCTTTTGTTCCTCTGAGACGTGAAGCATACAACCAGCATACAATAATTCACATGTGAAGCATATGGAACCCACATATGTGCACCACATGACCCCCCCCCCCCCAAACGTCTAAGATGGAACAACATAACCACAGATTGCATGTCATAATAAAATCACTACATATCAGTCCACATGCCGCTTGGGTCGTAGTCTTCTCCCGTATTTGCTGTAAGCAGGCTGTACCACTTCCGCGGTGTCTTCCTGCTGTGGAGCTGCTGCCTGGGGATTAGAACTGTTAGTCAACCTCTGTGGGTGTTCTGGGGAATGCTCTCTAGGGGGCCTGCCGCGCCGAGGAGCCTTAGCCAACTGCACAATTTCGTCAGCTACCACAAAAGCGGGTTTGAGCCTATTAATGCCAATCATTTCTTTCCTGCCCCCCAAATCTAGCAAAAAATGCTTATCCCCTGTTTTCAGCACTCTATATGGTCCGTCATAAGGTAGGCGTAAAGGCGGACGATGGGCATCATGTCTGACAAAAACAAACTCCGCTTTTTTTAAAGCCTTAGGCACAAAAACACGCGGAAAACTGTGGTGAACGGGGCCAGGTAGTGTGCTCGGGCCCGTGCTATTCTGTAACCGCTGAGCCGGTGAGCACTCTGGCACTGGATTATCTGGGAGAAATTCCCCGAGCAGCCGAAGTGGCTGTCCGAAAACTAGTTCAGCTGGGGAGGCTTCTAAATCCTCTTTAGGTGCAGAACGCAACCCCAATAAAACCCATGGTAGTTTGTCCACCCAATTTGCATCCGTAAGCGACGCTCTGAGAGCCGCCTTCAGTGACCTGTGAAAACGTTCGCATAACCCGTTAGCCTGCGGGTTGTACACGGTCGTGCGGTGGATCGTTGCCCCCAGGCTGCGGGCCATCGCTGACCAAAGTTCGGAAACAAATTGAGGGCCTCTGTCGGACGTAATGTCCGACGGGACTCCAAAACGCGCTACCCATGCCGTTAAAAACGCGCGCGCAACCTCCTCGGCTGTGGTTGACGACAGTGGAACCACTTCCGGCCAGCGCGTGGTGCGGTCAACCATTGTCAGAAGATGTGTGCACCCTTGTGAGGGCGGGAGGGGGCCTACGAGGTCCACGTGGACATGATCAAACCTTTTAGCTGGGATGTGAAACGGCTCCAAGGGAGCTCTCGTGTGTCTATGAACCTTGGCCTGCTCACAAGCCACGCAGGCTGCCGCCCACTCTCTAGCTTGTTTGCGCAGACTCGGCCATACAAATTTCTCTCCTACCATTTTGACCGATGCACGCACTCCCGGGTGCGCCAGAGCATGAATCGAGTCAAAAACGCGGCAGCGCCACGCGGCTGGAACCACCAGACGCGGCCGCCCAGTGGAGACATCGCAGATTAGGGGGGGCATGCCGTCTTGCAGCACCCTGTTCTCCAGCCTTAACCCTGTTGGTCCAGACTGGAGCGCGCGCACATCTGCGTCGTTAACCTGCTCCACAGCCATGGCTGCATAATTTATCCCCACGCGGACCGGGGCCGCGCGCATTTCCGCGTCGCTAACCTGCTCCGCGGCCATGGCTGCAGAATCTACCTCCATGCGGGCTGGCGCCTCTACAGCGCGTGAGAGGCAGTCCGCCACTACATTAAGTTTACCCGCCACATGCTGGATATCGGTAGTAAACTCCGATATCGCGGCCAGCTGTCTCTGCTGCCAGCCCGACCAAGGTTCTGAAATCTTGGCCATCGCGAAAGTCAGCGGCTTGTGGTCCACGAACGCGGTGAAACGGCGTCCTTCCAGCCAGAACTGGAAGTGGCAAATGGCCAAGTGGAGAGCTAACAACTCCCTGTCGAATGCGCTGTATTTTCGTTCGCTGTCGCGCAGAGTCTTACTGAAAAAGACGAGCGGTTGCCAGGCTCCGGCTACAAACTGTTCCACGACTGCCCCTATGGCCACATCTGACGCGTCAGTAATGAGTGCCAAGCGGGCCGCTGGGACCGGATGTGCCAACAACGCAGTGTTTGCCAGGGCTGTTTTGACTTCAGAGAATGCGCGCTCTCGCTCCGGAGACCATTCGACTTATTTGTGGGTTTTTGTTTTTTTAGTGCAGCATACAATGGTTGCATGAGCTGCGCTGCACAGGGGAGGAAACGGTTATAAAAATTCCCCATTCCCAAAAACTCCTGTAACGCTTTGACCGTTTGTGGTTGGGGAAAATTTGTTATTGCGCGCACTTTGTCAGGCAGAGGGACCGCTCCTTCTGGGGAGACGCGATGCCCCAAAAAAATCAATCTGCGTCACCCCGAACGGACACTTCGCTGGGTTAATTATTAACCCGTGCTCTGCCAACCACCGGAAAACTGCCGTGAGGTGGTTTTCGTGTTCGTCTTCGGACGCACTGGCTACCAATATGTCGTCCAGGTAGACGAACACAAAAGGGAGATCGTGCAAAGCTGTGTCCATCATGCGTTGGAGCGTCTGCGCCGCGCCTTTAAGCCCAAACGGCATGCGCAAAAACTCGAAAAGCCCGAAAGGAGTTATTACCGCTGTTTTGGGTATGTCCTCAGCGCGCACTGGGACCTGGTGGTAACCGCGTACCAAGTATATTTTAGAAAAAACATGCGCCCCCGCCAAATGAACTGAAAAATCTTGGATGTGCGGGATCGGGTAGCGGTTGTGCGCTGTAGCATTGTTCAGCCTGCGGAAATCACCGCAAGGCCGCCATGAGCCGTCAGCTTTAGGGACCATGTGAAGCGGTGAAGCCCAGGGGCTTTTCGAACGCCTGATGATGCCCAGCTTTTCCAGGTTGGCGAACTCCTCGCACGCTATGGTCAGTTTAGCTGAATCCAAGCGCCGAGCTTTTGCAAAAACGGGCGGTCCGGTGGTAGTGATAAAATGTTCCACCCCGTGTTTAGCCACGGCCGCTGAAAATGTTGGGACCGTGAGTGCTGGGAACTGAGTGAACAGTGTGTGAAACTTACCCCCTGCGGCTGTGACGTTGGCTTGTGCTGTTGGCGGGGCCACTCGAGCTGTACAGGGAATAGAATAAAAAGAGAGTGCATTAACCAGGTGTCTATTAGCAAGACTGACCAACAAACCATGTGAGCACAAAAAATCAGCCCCTAACATGTTGAAATTGACTGCCGCTATGACGAAAGTCCACTCAAATGTACGGCCGTGTAAAGACAGAAGCAGAGCCCTCTCACCGAAGGTCTTAATCGCCGAGCTGTTCGCTGCTGACACCCTGGGACCACTGGAGGGCGCCAGCCGGTCAACGTAGGAAGGTGTGATGAAACTCAGCTGGGAGCCCGTGTCCACGAGGAAATGCCTCCCCGAGTGCGCATCCCTCAAGTAGAGCAGCTTGTTCTCCTCTCCGAGAGCCACAGCTGCTACCGACTCCCGGTCTTGGCGTTTCCTGAGCGCTTGAAATGGCACGGTGGAATGCACTTGCGTGCCCTCTCTGCGAAGCGGCGATGGTAGAAGCAAAGGACGTCGTCTGCTCCGTGTTTCCTGGCCCCTGCCGCCGCCGTCGTCGGTGAGTCTGGTGCTGCAGCCTCTGGCCCCCTGCCATCTCCGGATGTTGCGCCTAGCTCCGCTGCCGCAGCCGTAGCCGCACGCCATTTATTGGCGTCGACGAGTCATTGCGCCTCCTGGCCTAGCTCGTGGTAGTCTCGTCGGGCCAACAGTGGTGAACTGGCCAGGGTCACTCTCACCGCTGGCGGTAGGGTCCTGAGGAAAAGGTGGGTGAAGATGAACCTCTCATCTTCGGAGTCTCTCAAACTCAACGTCTTCCCCATCAGGTCTGCAGGTCTGTCGCTCTCAAATTCAGTCAGCGCCAGGAGCCTCTCTGCTCGCTCCCCCACCGAGGGGGTGAAGTAACGGATGAGTGCAGCCTTCAACGTGCTGTACTTGTCGCTGTCAGGCGGGTGGTTGATCAGGCTCTCCACTCGCTGGGCTGTGTGGTTGTCCAGCTTTGCAACCACATGGTAGAACTTTGTGTCATCTACCGAAATCCTCCGGAGGTGGAACTGTGCCTCGACTGCGTTAAACCAGGAGCGCGGATTGTTCGGCCAGAAGTCCGGTAGCTGAACTGTGGCCACATTCGTTTGGCCGGCTCCTGATGAGTCTGGCTCGGGAGATTCGTCTCCACTCATGATACGTCGTAGGGTCACCAGTGTGGAGATGTGTGGAAGGACAAGGCTGAGTTTATTTCTCAAGACCAGTTTTATTCACAATCACATTCTCCAACATTCAAAAGCAGAAAGAGGAAGGAATCCCCCACATTCTGTCCCTTAAATACCCCAGGAACATCAAAGCACACATTCACATTGTCTTTCATTCCCAAATCACAATGCATCCCCCACCAGGTCTCCTCGTCTCCATCTAAAGTCCTGGTGGTCAGGAAATCCCTCACGGCCGTCTCTTCGCCTACAAAAGGCCAGACTTCACATCCTCCTGTTACCCCTAGGAGGTTCAGTCCCTTTTGTTCCTCTGAGACGTGAAGCATACAACCAGCATACAGTAATTCACATGTGAAGCATATGGAATCCACATATGTGCACCACAGTACCAGTGTTATGCTGAGGACTCCGCTGCCTGCCGAGAATTGCATCCGGGGGAGTTCTCGGCATAACACCGGCCAGTAGCCCTGTTCCCGGGCCGTGCAAGACACAAGCTGGTACAGGTGATCAGGGGAGCTGTCCAGTTCACAGTGCTAGTGATTTGTTGTGGAATTCCGGCAAAATTATTGGGAGATAGGCCGGACTGATGTGAGATACACCATCGATTGTGGATCAGTGAACCAGAACGCTGCTCACCCGAGCTAGGGGGCTCAAAACTAGTAATGGCTCACTGACGTAAGAGGGAGGGCTGAGTTGAAAAGGTAAAGGATGGTCCTTAAAGTGACTTTAAAACCACTTCAACTATAGCCAGGAAAAATGAAAAACAAATTTGCTTCAATAATGTAAAACAATTAAAGAAAATGTGAACAAAATATGTCACAAACATTTCATTAAGACGTGTGAACTATTAAAATGTAGGAAAAGTGCAGTCAATGACCCCTTTAAAGCCTCATTGAGCAATGTCTTCACAAAGCATTAGAAAGTTAGCTTCCTAGAGTTGTGCAAATGCACAGCTGCTCCTGATTGCAAAACACTTGTAGTCATATGGATCTTCCAATATGGTGACTTGGCTGTAAGCTTTCTCTGCAAACAAAATAGTAAGAAATAAGCTGTTTAAATCTTCCCATCACTTTATTTTCAATAGCTGAAGGAACTTAAACACATGGGGCAGTAGTGGCTCAGGAGATAGAGCAGGTTGCTCAATAACTGGAAAGTTGGTGGCTCAAATCCCGCTCCCTCCACCCTGCTGTTGTGTCCTTCGGCAAGACATTTTACCCACCTTGCCTAATGTGAAAAGGCCATTGGCGCAGCTTGGCAGCCAAATTTCCATCAGTCTGCCCCAGGGCAGCTTTGGCTACAGAAGTAGTTTACCACTATCATTGTCTGTGGAGTGAATGAATAATGGACTCATTGAAAAGCATCTTTGGGTGTCATGAAAAGTGCTATATAAATGCAACCCATTATTATTTGACAAAAAATGAATGTAGAACAGATTACCTAACCTGTCTATTGTGGCCTATAACTGGCCACATCCAGCTGAAGACCACAAAAATTGAATCCTTCTACCTCATCATTCAATTAGTGTAATAAAAAAAATTTTCAGATGTTTGTCAGCTGCATTATCCAAAACTATTTAATAATGAAAAGGAGCTATTTTTATCTCAGGAATGTTTGGCTTCCCCCTCCATGAATCACCACCTTATCATGGCAGATGGAGTTTGTGTGCACTAATGATCTCAGGAGCTATGTTGTCAGGGGCAACTTGCCCAAGGCAAACTGGTCCTGGGTGAAGGGTCAGACTTGAGCGGTCTCTATGAAAAAAAGTTACAACTTCACTTCAGGCGCCACATGAGTTGGCAGCCTTTTGCAGCAGTGGCTCAATTCTGAGTTTCTTTCTCGTCTTTATTTACTATCCATTTTTTTTTCTTTGCCACAACTTTTCTGATCCTCTTACCATGTATCCATCACGGATGCCAAGGACGCTAATATCGCCGCACTGGTGTTGATATTATCCATCTTTCCACTCATATCACCAATGAGTACTGATCCGGTGAGTGGAGGAGCCATTGTTTACAGTAGGAGTCAATTGTTAGCACTGTGCTGCTCCGCGGTGCTAACTGAGAGACCCGATATCCCACGAGAAATTAGGAGAAAATAACAGGGATGTCAAGCTGGAGCAAAGCAACGCATGAGGAAGACAAGGTACAAGCCCGTTCTACCATCCGTTATTGTGGGAAATGTGAGATCACTGCTTAACCCCTTGAACTCCGGGATTCCGCGGGCGGTCACGTCTCTGCGTCATAGTGCGTCTCAGTGCGCACTGAAAAAAAAAAGCTGCATTTCAGTTCTTCCAGTACAGACACAGCCGCAAACAGAAAGCCAAAGAAGTGTTTGATTGGTTTAGATTTGATTGAGCTCTCATTCAACAAATAAGAGCCTTGAATTGGGTTTCTGAAACCTTGAAGAACCAATGACTGAAAA
Organism: Pholidichthys leucotaenia; assembly: GCA_020510985.1. Lineage (NCBI taxonomy): Eukaryota > Metazoa > Chordata > Actinopteri > Cichliformes > Pholidichthyidae > Pholidichthys > Pholidichthys leucotaenia. Next base: position 246,291,746 of record CM035847.1, on the reverse strand, counting down.
CCTAGCAAGAAGGACCTGCCTACCAATGACCACGAATACAACGAGCCAATTGAAGCAGAGAAGTTCGACAATTGAAACGCGCTGGGTGACACACATTGAGACCTGTGTGTAATGGTAGTGTTAGCCACTCTCAGCCGTTAGCCAGTCTTTTTTTATTACTAATGTTCTTATTTGTTTTGAAAAATGGTTCGCAAAAACCGCAATCATGGAAGCGGAGATGGTTTGACCGGGTCGGGTGACCAGAACCACGAGTCCGTAACAACCGGATCAGCTTCATGTTCGTCTGACAATGAGGAACAGATGTTCGCCAACGAGACTGCTGTTGTGGACAGGTAAGTGTTATAAGCTAAATTATTCTTTATCAATGAAAATAGTAATAAAAATGACTTTTGACCGATCGGTAATTACAACGGTCCGTCATAGCCACAAGTTTTTTTGTGCGCCGAGCTCCTCTGTAGCGGGGGGGGGGGGTGTTATCCTCTACATTGCAGATATTTTAGTATAATTTTTATTGTACTGTAGGTTATTTTTTCTTGTAAAAAAAAGGCCACACATTTTTTACGTGGCATGTTTCTTTGTGTGTGGGGGGCTTGTTTGTTCATTCATTCATTCATGAATGAACAAACAACCCCTCACACACACATACACACAACCCTGAGTGTCACCTTTCATTAGAGCCCAAGATGAAGCTTCTATGTTGAAGCATTCAAAAGTTATAGACGTTTTTCCAAACTGTGCCATTTGGCACAGTTTGGAAAAACCAGTCTTTCTGGTTACTGAGGAGAAAACACTTTTTCTTTAGAGCTTGCTTTTTCAGAGAATCAAATTCTCAAACTTTTTCCTTCACCTCAGAAGCCATTCTTATCCTAGTAAATGTTTTTCTCATTTTTTTTTCATGACTTTTGACGCCATTAAAGTGGACCTTTAATTTGCCTAAGTTAAAGTGAACAGAGAATGAGAAGATTTTCTTTCAGTTTTTTTGGTCTATCCCGCTACAAGAGACCTCAAATTTGGACTCTTTTCCAAGGACTTTTCACGCCGCCCTGAGACAAACCATCCACGGCTGCCATTGTCTCCTTGAAGGGCCCCCAGCTGAGTTATCACCTCCACGGCTGAGAGGACAGCAGCCGCTTCCTCCGATGTCCTAACTTCAAAACCCAGCGGTACCGACCCGCGGAAACGTGGACCTACAGCTGTTGTGTGAGTGAAGCTCCTACTTTTCTTATCTGCTGGGTTAAAACGTGATGTCCTAACAATTAAATTACAATTGAGTATGGCCCATATTTCAGGGCTCAATTAGTCTCTCAGCCACAGGATAAAACTATAAACTGAAGGAAAACTCTTAGTCATTTTTAAGTAACTGCCCTTAAATTTTTGTAGATTAATTCAGAAGTCATTTTTAGATAATTAGATAATTAGATAATTAGCTTATGAATTTTCCCCATAAAATTGCATTGTTTTGTTAAAACATTTCAGCCTCATTTACCATTGAAACATAAGTCTGGTTCCTCCTTGGTTCTACAGAGGTGTAATGCTGGATGTTATGTTCAGGAACCCAATATCAGTTAATGTGATATATTACGCTGTTATCATTTAAATCTGTTTATTCATCATTTGAACACCATGCCATGTAACCTGAATGAGTTTAATAAAAGGGTGAATGAGAGAAGGTGAAGCGTTTTTCTTTTGCATATACATGTTTCCTAATCACAGCAGGACAAGAACTCACTGAAATTTTGAGACTGATTCATTAAGTAATTGAAGGTACTATATTATATTATATAGTATTGTCCGTTAGGACTGGTGCCCCTTTTACGAGTGCTTTTATTTAATTTAGCGGGTGTAGAAGTGAGGGTTTAACTCCGCCCCCTTTCACACCCACTATTAAATAAAATAAATAATTCCTGTACCTTATGACAAATATTTTTATAGGCAATTCACGCGACAGCTGCAATCCTGGATTTTCCCCATTGTGGGACTAATAAAGGCTCATCTTATCTCATCTTATCTTATCTTATCTAACAAGGACCCAATGTACCCAAATTAACCACATGGGTCTGCCCACCAGTGGGCTCACCACCTGCAAGAGGAATCATGGGGATCATGGTGCACATGGTGCCATGTCAACTTAACTGTGAACTGGGTTTCTAAAGTTTTCAGACAATGTTAGGTGACTTCAGAGCATGAATCATGAAATCTCCATATGTTCTTGCAAAGCTTTGCAGTGTCTCTGGACTCATTGTCCATTTTCATTATGAATCCTTCTCCATAAAAATGCAAACAAGAAGGTGAAGTATGTCTTTGAAGTAATGAACCCATGTTTCTGAGGTGGGGTTGAACTGCCACAGAAGTTCAATATTCGCACTGTGGCGGTTTGATTTAACCCCCACAACAGGCTAAAGACAATCACCTCACATTCTGGTTGTTTCTGCTACAGTCTGCCGGTTATGCATGTCACTGCTTTGAGTTAATGTATCATCCATGTGTTATCCATGCATTGTGCTCATGCATCCTGTCTGTTCCTTTGATATGCAAATGCCAGATTGACTGCTGTGAAGGTCCTTTGATCTATTGTTTGAGTTGGGTATAAATGCTGTGCCAAGTTGTGATTCTGCCTCTCACTCTGACTACTGCATCTTGATTTCTGTAATGTGCTGAGACACACACGTGTCTCCTCTTTGAGAGCTGGAGGAATGAAGCGGCAGCCTGCTCAAGCCATGGGCTGCAGCCGAGTTCTGATGAAGGCGGGTGATAATAAAGCTATTTAAAAATCCAACGCTGCCTTTATTCCATCATCCTCTTCACTGGTGACCCCGTGGATGCACACGTTTTGTGCAACCTTCTGATCTGAACAGCCACGCTGGCGACCCGAGACTGAAGAAAACGAGCGGCCGGCGAACGCAGCACCCGGGCATGAATGCTCCGTCGCAGCGGCCTGACTGGTCTGCCCTCCCTGCTGCCTCAGGGAGGCCTCGACGCAGTGCCCACGGCGGGCGAGCTACTCTCAGGACATCAACCAAGACCGGGTAAGCGGCAGAGAACGTCATGGCGCGCCCTTGCCGAGATCGGCACATCCATGCGGGACCGGCCGCGCAGCTCCTCCACATGAGAGCACATGCGGGCAACTCCCATGGCCGACAGAGCACACGTGGACCTGAACGCACCATGACTAATCTGCAGCCACGGCTCGTCAGAGATGTTTTTCGGCGCAGACTGCGCCGATCTCCACCAAGTTTCCGACCCTGATTTCCTCTCCAGCGGGCCAACCCACGCACGGAGCCCCGGCACACGCACCGGGGGTGACGAGGACGGCGCACCACGCACGGGACAAATACGGCTCTTCCGACCGCCTTCCTTCTGCTGCACACTGGCCCTTCAGGCTTGCTCGTACACCTGAGGCCCGCAGTTTGCTCACTGGATTTTATGGTCTTAGCCACGGCACACAAGGGGAATTCAGCTGTCTGCGGTTCCCGAGGCTTTAGAGTTGCGCCTGCCCTAAAGTCAACACAAAGTCCCTCTGCCTTTATTTTTTTCTTACCGCCGCTCCTGCTTTTCTTCATGGCCACGAGAGGAGTCAGAGACTAATTTTTTTCTTCTTCTGATCTCCGCATGTTCAGACGGGACATCGCGGAGCAGCAAACACTTTTGGCGCGACTCGAACGATTTTCCCGCGCCCGGTCAGCATTTGCTACCCCCCCTCCCCCTCCTCCTGCACAGAGCTTTTCCCTGCTCGCTGCCCAAACTGCAACATCGAGGTCACGGTCCCCTACCGTGCCCTCTGGGGGGAGCAGTGTGGCGGTTTGATTTAACAACCCACAACAGGCTAAAGACAATCACCTCACATTCTGGTTGTTTCTGCTACAGTCTGCCGGTTATGCATGTCACTGCTTTGAGTTAATGTATCATCCATATGTTATCCATGCATTGTGCTCATGCATCCTGTCTGTTCCTTTGATATGCAAATGCCAGATTGACTGCTGTGAAGGTCCTTTGATCTATTGTTTGAGTTGGGTATAAATGCTGTGCCAAGTTGTGATTCTGCCTCTCACTCTGACTACTGCATCTTGATTTCTGTACTGTGCTGAGACACACACGTGTCTCCTCTTTGAGAGCTGGAGGAATGAAGTTGCAGCCTGCTCAAGCCATGGGCTGCAGCCGAGTTCTGATGAAGGCGGGTGATAATAAAGCTATTTAAAAATCCAACGCTGCCTTTATTCCATCATCCTCTTCAGCACGATGTTTGGGGGGAGGAACCCTGTTTGTTTCCAGTATTTTTTGTACTGCCATGAATCAAAACACAGGTATTCATAAGTAGATTTTTTTTTCTTATCATCCATTGTGAATTACTGATACCATACACACAACACATCAGCTGCTATGTTCAGTCTTGTTTTCTTTCTTGAAATAAAGTTTAGGCATGCAGTCAATCCTACTCTGTCACGGCACTCTGTATGAACGTACCTGTGTTTTTGAACCATTGAGTTTAGTGATAAAGTTATATTTATATTTCTCAGCGAACAAGGCATTAGTTATTGCTCTTCTACAGCTCAGCTTTGGTTGGCCTGACAGTACTGTTGATAAAGCTGGTGGAGTTTTAGTAAAATGGTCCCTCTGAGTCTAGCTGACTTAACGCTTGGCTCTGATCATATCCTTTCTTCTATCAAACTGCTAGCAATGTGTTACTGAAAATTCACTGAAAATGTTATATGTGTAACAAGCTTTAAATTAATCTAATGGAACAAACACTGACTGTTTAACACTGAGTTAAATGAGCCATTGACTGAAAAATTGTGGTTTTGTATGTTTAAACCTTCTGGTTTATTTCATTATATTTTAGCGGGGATGCTATCCACCTTATTCCTGGGGGTGCCACTGTAGGAACAATTATGGGCAGAGCTTCTGGTTTAGGCTGATGTAGTGTTAAATCAGTCAGTAAGAGTGGAGTAGCAGGGGCATTTAAAATAGTGTTTTTAAAAGTTTTTCAAATTCATTTTAATGTATAGTCCACATAAGTGTTTTGCACTCAAGTGGCAGCTAATTTCAGCTCTTGTAGTTTTTGTATTTTTTGAATGCTTAGGCGTAGTTCTGGTACTTGTTGCTGGTGTTCATGGTTGTGCCATAGACTGTATAAATGGAGGCTTCTCACCACACGGTGACAGACAACATCCAAGCACGGTGTTGTAGCGTACGTCTGCTCTAAGGTAAATTTGATTATGTCCAACATATTTTAACAAACTTGCAGCCGACTTTATTGTGGTGATATATTGATATCACTGCAATAAAGTCGATATTGATCTCTTGAGCTTTTATTTGTTTACAGCATTAGCATCTTAGTAGCAGCGCTAACAAACGGAGCTACAGTCTGCCAGGCCACTTTTTAAGGTCATCTTCCTATCCCTAGATAGTCGTGGGAAGTGGAATGATTATATTTGTAGAAGAGCTTGAAAGAACGAGGCGGTGTGATATAAAACCAAAGTTTATTATCAGCTCC